>SNQJ01S0011291.1:202430-244217 GCA_010110895.2 Picea sitchensis | reverse complement strand
AGTGATGGGAAGCTTGCCAATTTTCTTAACATATGCTCGAGTAAGTAAATGAAGCTCGTTAACTTATTGATTAGGAACAACATATAATGGTCTAGGTTTTGTGAAACTAGGAGTCTTGAAATAAGTACTCATATCTTCAAAAATCTTTTTGGGGTTAGAATTAGTATTGAAAAAATAGTGACTTGTATTATGATGAAAAAAATTACTATGAAGATTATATCTATTAGCCATACAATGATGACCCTCCTCCTATTTCCAATACTATTGACATGGCTAGATGGCCCTACCCAGTTAGTGAGGGTTCTCCCGAATGAAAGGTTCCAATGAGACCTTATAATGTTTGGAATAGCGAACATGTCTGGATTGTGGTTTCGTAACCTTCTACTAGTTTTGAGGGGTTTAATGGTTGCAGATCCATCCACCGTTTAGGTTTTTGTGTGATGAAATAAATGAAATGAAACTATTATAATATGTAAAATGCATAACTTTTCTTGGGATAAACTAGAAAAACTAAGGATATAAACATGGCACCAAATACATCACTACTTTATATCTTTAGTAAAACAAGTTACTAGGGAAATCAAAGCAAAAATCTAAATAACTAGTTGCATAACAAAGAAGTCTAAAAATGGAAAATTGACTACAATATTATGCTTATGGATGTAGACAAACAATTCATGAGATAAAAAAAATAAGACAAATCCCTCACATGAGAAAAGTCTATGTTGTAAAAACAAAAGCTTACACCATTCCAAAATTTAGTAAACTAGTAGAAAGAGTTCCACACATCATAAGATTCAGAACTAAAGTTTGTCTCAAAAATAGCTTGGCCAACAATGGCTTCTCATTCATTAATTTTCTAAAAGAGTTTACAAAATTATAGAAGCAAAAATCCCATTCCCACTCAAATTCTTCTAATTTATAGAAAAAATAAGAAGGGGGAAAGAATCATGGGTTTGAAACACCCGACTGGCTATTTGTTTCCCCTTATTTCTTGTTTATATCTCCTATCACTTTTTCCTCTTTGATCATATGAGGATTTAACTCCCTTGTACTATTTTGACCTTTTACTTTCCAGTTCAAATTACCTTTCTAGTTGTTCGAATCCTCTTCTCTAGGATAACACTCTACTTAGCTCGAGGAAGCTCTTCCTTTTATCTTCTCCATTTTTTTTTGTAAATTCCACCCATGCCTCAAAATTTCAACTGAGTGCATCCCCATGAGTAAAAGTATGTTTCTTAGGGAAGGCTCTATATAATGTAATAATTATCCTTATTCTTTTCTCCCTTTTCTTTGTTAAGAAATTTATTTTTTATTATTTTCATGTTCCCGTAGGAGCATCAATAAAAATTAGAGTGGCTACTTCATTAACCTCATGTGGATCTTTGATAACTTTCCTACCAGTGTCGGCGCTAACATAACTTTCCAAATATTTGGACACCCATGCTTATGGAAATAAATTATTTCTAGGTGAAAAAGAAGGGAAGTAACAATTATTTACTTATTCTCTATGAGCTACCATATCATAGTAGATTCAATGAATTCATGTTTAATCTCTTGGAGGGTGTCATGAGATATTTTCTTCTAGTATTTCAAAACAAATTCCATTTCTTCTAGGCCCTCTTAAGGGAAAACAAAACCTCTTAAGGGAAAACAAAAACTTTAGAAGGAACTTATTCTATTGAAAATTGCCAGTCTTTCACTCAATCAAACCACAATTGAGCTTGTTGGTACTCAAGTTACCATGCTTGAACATATTGATGACCTCTATTATAACTTTACATTGTGCCTATAAATTTTGTGCTCTATTATAATATTCTCTCTCAACAATGTTCAATTCAATTTGTACCCTAAAGGAACAGTCAATGAACTAAGAAACTTGGTAATTGTTGGATTTATAATATATAACCTATTCTTCTCATTTTCTTCTAACCTTGTCTTCTTAAATCCCATTCCTCTTTCTTTTAGCTTCAACATTTTACTGATTTTTCTTTCTTGTTTCTTCTTCTCCTTGTATTATGGTCTTTTCCTTTATTATTGTATTATTTCCTCGGGGTCTTCAAGTATTTCAATTATCTCTTTAGGTTGACCTACAACTGGTCTCCGCTAAGGACATCTCCTCCTCTTTCTGCATCCCTTGGAATACATATATAAATTATTTCATGTTAGTAAAGAAAAAATAGGGCACACAAGGTTAATTTAAAAATAAAGTTAATTGAACCATCAGGTCCCTTTTAACTATTCAAATTAACCAAGATTTCAAGGTTTAAGAATATTGATTTTGAATCAAGGTGCACACTATTGCAGTGGGTGAATTAGCCACCTCTTTTGAATGTGAATTCTCAATGTAGATTTGAAATCTCAGATCTGTTGAGGAGGATTGATTCCCAATTCTCAACATTAGGGATTAAACCCAAGGATGAGGCCCAATAAGACTCTTCCATGTTCAACATAGAATAATCATCCGGGTTAATGGCATGAAAGCTATTTGATAGTCTTTAAAGGTTGTTTCAAATTTTCTTTCCAGTTTTTTTATGTTTTATAGTTTTATAAGAATTAGTGCATGAAATAAATTAGTCTAACGAGTTTGAAGAAATATATCACCTAAGGTAACCTCTAGAAATAGTCAATGAAGATTATCTATAGCTTTTAATTCCTTAAGAAATAATTCTAAGGATAACTTATTATTGCTAGATAATATTAAGGAAACATGAACTATTTAATTGTAGAAAGGAGTAAAATTAAAATAGTAGAAACACTAATAAATAATTCCATAGTATTTCATATACAATAAGATAACTTAACAGTATTGCAATTCTTACTAGGCACCCATGACATTAAACCAATAGTAGAATAATCCATGATAATGAATGAATTCACAGAAATGTATCAAACCAAAATGTCTCAACTCCAAACAAAGTTTATGAATTAAGATTTCAAGTAATTCACAGCTACAATCCTTACCAAATCACCTCAAAGAAAAATAATCCTTTCCCAGAGGTTGATTCTTTTATTTATAAGAAAATTACATATTAAAAATAGTATAAAGCAAAAAATAGAAAAGCCAAAAAATATTGCATGCCACTATGACTCTAGTTGACTGGGTGATTCAGTGCATGTTTAGTATCATATCTTTTTCAGTGCTCAAATAATTCTTCACATAAACGAAAGTGAGGTAATATGTGTTGATGCATTGGTAAACTGAGACTTTCACTTTCATGCATGAAACACTTAATATATTTTTCTAATTTAAGAACAATTGGCTTCAATCTAGTTGTTGTCGAAACTTCACCAATAAGATATGTTTGAACATGTCCATTCTCTAGTGAAGTTATACCTTTGATGGTATCCTCTCTTTTATCATCTATCTATTTAAAGTCATCTAATACCTCTTCTGTCAGCCAAAATTCCTTAGGTTAACCGAAACTAGGTAGACAACTTTTAGACATGTTGTCATCTATAAAATTCCACACTTTCAGGCATGTTGACCACTTATCACTAACTTGGTTCTATGGTACCTCGGCCAATTCTCCCTAATATTTAATTGACCTTTGCATTCTAGCCAATCCATCCTCAGTTAGAAGCTTGATGCCACGATCTTCTTCTCCATGGGCTTTCTGAATTTATTTGATGTAACCAATTTGATCCTGTATCTTAGCTTTCTTTTCATTCCACTTCTAAATTTATTTATGCAATATTGACAACTAAAGAGTTTCTTCTTGAATCTCTAACACCTTGGTTATAAAATCCTTCTTAACCTGGTCATGCTTCTTATCCTCATCCAAAATATCCTCTATGAATTTAGTAATAGTATCATGGGATCCTTTATGCTAATATACTTGGTTTTTTAGGAATGCAATTTCTCTCCTCATCCTCTCTACTTCAATCTCATTAGCTTTGGATTTGTCAATAATAGCATGTGAAATTTCTACTTTGGTAGAGATCAACTCATTGAGTTTTTCTCTTTTAAGTTCCATAATAGTTTATTCTATAGTGCATAACACAACACTATCTAAATCTACCCTCCTCCTCTTCTGCGTTCTTTTGACAATGACATTTCTTTGACAATTATAGACAGTCGACTCTAAATAAACAACTTCCTCCAGGGGATCTGGAATTGGTTGTGTTGGGTATGTGTTATACTCTTTGCATGGTTAGAACTAGGTTATATTCTTTGTTATATTCTTTACATGGTTATATTCTCTGGGTATGTGTTATTTTTTGGCGGTTTTTTGCATCCATTTTTGGGCGGTGTTTCGGCACATGGTTTTCACCGATGGTTTTCTATTTCCAATTAAGGAATTAGGGCTGTTAACTAATCTAGGTTATTGGATTAGGGTTGTTGACTAATCTGGGTTATTGGATTAGGGTTTTGGATGCTACAAGGTCCTATATGTATATTGTATTGTAAACAATTTATGATGTGAATGAATATAGAATATGTTGGTTTTCTTGGTTTGGGTTTCCATGGGAAAAATCTCTGTTTAATGTGTGTATTTGTCATCATATATTTTTTGTTCCTTTATTGAAAATATGTTTGCAGTAAATAATTGTGCAAGGTTAAAATATACAGGTTGGTCACCCCACGATATAATATTTTCTAGACTTATTAAGGTATAAAATTTCTCCATTTCTATTTATTTTCCCTTGTCAACTTTTTTCTCCATCTCCGAATTTTGAACGTGATCAATTGCATTAGGAGAAACTTCTTCAACTTGAGTAGTTAACTTAGAAGAATATTTCTTATCCTTATCATCTGATTTACGGGAAACTTCCTCATCCTTAGTCAAATCAATGAATTCACTAGGTAGCTTGGTATACTGATGATATTGTTGTTGTTCTGGTGTCTTCTTTGTTGTACTCCAAACATTAATCAGTTCCTTTGTATCTCCCTCTTGCAATAACCTCTATTTTTCCACTTCTTGTTCTTCTTTCTTCTTTTCTTTGAATTCTATGTTTTCCTCATCTTGTCTTTTTTTTTCCCTAGAAATTTGATGTTCTATTCTTCTTCTTTCTTGATAGTCTATTCTTCTTGCTAAGCCTTCTCTTCTACCAACTTCCTTTCTACTTCCTACATTTCTCATAATTTTTTCTTGGCTTCTTTCTTTTTTCTACTTTAGCAACCTTCCTCCTTGTTTCCAATTCTTCTTGAGTGACAAATTCTTCTTGTTATCTTATCAAATCCTCTTCCATTTTCCTCTAGACTTATTTCTCTTGTTGTAGCCTCACATCCTCATCTTGAATAACCTTCAACTCTACTTCTTCTTTCAACCTAATTTATTCCATCCTTCTGGATTCTTCTGCTTCTATTTTATCTCTCTCAAGAACTAATCCCAATCATGAGAATTTTCAATGAATAATTAATCTTCCCATCGCTCGTGGCTATATGGATAAGTTAAAGATATAAAATCATGGTGCTTAGGCACCAGGATTTTGGGGTCATGCCTTGTAAATTTCCCAAGGAGGAACCTATACATAATATGATTGGTTGCTTCTTGCCTTGTGTTCTTGGGGTGTTTTATGAAATGATGATCTAGCATGGAACCATAAGGCATATAGATTTTTTTCTTTTATTATTTTAATAATGAAGCATTGAATCCTTGTAGAACTTCATGATATAATATTTCACCCATAAAAATCCTCTCTAGTACATACTCGGGAAAAAAATGAGGTGTTGTAGTGCACCCTAAATCCTTGTGTAAGCTAGGTCTTCTTTCACATACCAATTATTGATATGACTTATAAACCTTTTTGCATCATCAGGTAATCTAGGGAATTCTCTATAGAAAATGATGTAATACAATCGTGCCAATCAAGAGTCACACATGTTTGTATAGGACCTCTTTCATTTATTATCCCATAAAATATGACAATAGAGATGTACAAGGGCCTTTGAAATATGCCAACTAAAGTTAATACCTACAAATATATGAGTATCACATAAAAATTCCAATAAATATGAATCCATATAAAAGGTAGGCACAACACAAAGATTTTCCTTAGCCTCATGTACTCTTTGAATCATAATATTGAGCTAGTTAGATAAAATCGCCAGCCAATTAAACAATTCTCTTGTTATGGCTACTATGTAATCTAGTGGTACTTGTTACCCCCCGTGCCTAGGGGTAGATGGAGGAGATCATATATCAAGGCCCGCAATGGAGAACATTATGCCGACCATGATGATGATCATCATGTCCACAAATGGCAGCCCAATAGCCCCCCTTATTTGCCTCCGAGCACATGTCAACTAAGGCTCATTACATTCAAGAAACCTAGGGTATCAAAGATGGTAATCCATTGTCACCATGAGGTATGTTAGTCCTTATTTTATGAAAATTGTTTTTCTTAATTTATTGGGCATGTGGATAAGGATATTTGGTTGAAGCCAGATAATGGATCATTGATTTGGGATATTGTGTCAATTGCCTTGTTTCAACTTAGTGGTTAGTTTCTATGCCCTGGTCTGATGTTTTCATTGCCCAGGAAAAATGGGTAATACTGGGGCCATCCCAAGGGTAATGTTCCACTCCTGGCCATACTTAACACCTTCCATATTAAAACCTTTCACATAATCCTAAACTTCATCTACGGTCAATTCTCTCATGATAAGAAGGGGATAAATGCCTAGAGGTTGTTCACAATCACTATAAAAGAATGAGAAAATGATGCTAAAAAAGAAAGTGAACATAGCAAAGAATGACCACCAAAAGTTGGTCCAACTTGATCTCTACTCTTCCAGTGATCACCCTCATCCCCAAAAAGGTAATGTTATAGCTTGAAACCATATAAAAGGGGACCCACAAATTTGAAAATATAAATGAAAGCATGGACTAGAAAAAAGGAAAAAAGGGGTTTGGAAAAATATGGCATGTAAATATAGGGTAACTCAAGAGCAAGTGCACCCTCCACAAAGGTTCTCATAGAGATAGATTTATTACACCATAAGCCATGAAGTAAGCCCTAAACCATATTATTTTCACACTTACTCTTGGTGGGTTTTTACTTTCCCTTATCACTCTCGGGACATATTCCTCTACGTGGGTTATTTTATTTCCTGTCTAAGTGGCACACCTAATAGGCTTGGATGAAGGACCTCCCATACTTAAACTTGGTAACTCATGTGGGGTCCTAGGCTACTGTGATTCTTGAAGGGGATACTGAGGTGAATTATCTTACATGGCTTATATCTTATGTTGCAACTTACTTTGTATATTTCAAGGACTAATGTTTCATATGAACTTTGGCTAACCATGTTTATACTTTGGCTTGTTTTGGATGGCCCAGACATGGTTCTTGAGGGACATCCTGATATTTCACCCAAGACATTGTGCCTTTATTGTAAGACTTTGTCACATGTGATGGAGATCAATGGGTCATCCAGTGACTCACCACCCTTAGACAGTGGCTCTCACATTCTCAGAACCTTGTCTAATGGAAATATGGCTTGGTTTGAGCAGTTCTAGTCATTATGACACACATACGGGATGATAGCCCATAGTCTTGGCAGATCACCCTAGGATTTTGTGCACAAAGGATAGAGGATGTTGCAGTAGTAGGTGTTTTTACATCACTTGGAGATGTGATTACAACCCTCTCATGTTTGTATGTGGCCTTTGGAGGCCCTTGATGTCACCATATATCCTTTGACATCATCTTCTTGGATAGGATTTGGTGGATGGTTTAATTTTAGATATGATTGGCATGACTTGGAGGGAGGAAACACCTCACTTCACACTCATTAACCCTTGGAGCATGCCACTTGGTGTTTGGAGGTGTTAGTGCTGCCATTTTTCCTTTCAATTAGAGTCAGTTTTAGTCGAGTTATGGCCCGTGTGTCAAAGCACGTGAGGTCAGGTACCGAACAATGAAGAGATCAAAGTCAACAAATGGTTGGTTGGCCCTTGGAGTCGGGAAGGGGTGTCAGAGTCAAAACATGTGTAAATAGTATGAGTCTATTCCCAAAGAGTCAGGTCTTGTCAGAAAGGGAGTTTCTATGTGCCCCAGGTCAAGGAAAGTTGTTAATTGAAGTCATGTAGGCAAGTGAAATGACCATAATTGGCCCATTATGAAGGTTGTAAGAATGAAAACAATCATGGCATTCATATCACGTATGCCCTGCAGCCATTATCAACTACACTCTACACGCACGAATGTGCTATGAAAAATCTGCAGTTCAGTTCCAAACATCCATTTTCCATGAATTTAGTGTTCCTTGGAACGTTTCCACCTCATGCCCACTCTGTTATAAATTCTGGAGGTTCTGCATGCATTCTACTCACCATCCAAGATTATGCATTGTTTGTAGTTCTTCTCGTGAGCCCAGACTAATCGAGTTTTTCCATTTTGAGCCCTTTCCAAGTCCACTGTGTGTAAGATGGATACGTGTTGCACCATGGAAGCCCTTCAAAACATAAGATGTGGCACACGAAGTAGAAGAAGCACCAGGCCTGAACCTCAAAGCGACTGGGAATGGCCGCTGTGAGTAAGAACAAGTCCCAGTTGCTTTGAGGTTCAGGCCTGGCGCTTCTGCTACTTCGTGTGCCCTGTCTTATGTTTTGAGGGGCTTCCATGGTGCAACACATACCCTTCTTACACATGGTGGACTTTCCAAGGGCCCAAAAGGGAAAAACTTGATCGGTCTGGACTCGCGAGAAGAACTACAAATAGTGCATAAGCTTGGCTGGTGAGTAGAATGCATGCAGAACCTCCATAATTTATAACAGAGCGGGTGTGAGTGGAAACATTCCAAGGAACACTGAATTCATGGCAACTGGATGTTTCGAACTGAACTACATATTTTCCATATCACATTTGCACGTGTAGAGTGTAGCTGATAAGGGCTGCAGGGCATACGTGATACGAATGTCGTGATTGTTTTCATTCTTACAACCTTCATAATGGGTCGATTATGGTCATTGCACTTGCTGATGTGACTTCTATTAACAACTTGCCTCGACTTGGGGCATGCAGAAAATCCATTTTTGAAAAGACCCGACTCTTTGAGAAGAAACTCGTACTATTTACACATGTTTTGACTCTGACATCCCTTCCTGACTCCAAGGGCCACCGACCATTTTCTGACTTTGATCCCTTCATTGTTCGGTACCTGAACTCACATGCTTTGACACAAGAGCCATAACTCAACTAAAACCAACTCTAATTGAAAGGAAAAATGGCGGCACTAATAGCTTGCTCCAACGGGGATGTTATCCTCCCAACGAGGTAGAAAAGAAGAGTAGACTAGGTGCCTAACCATTGGGCCTTATTCGAATTTCAGACACTGCAAAATGAATAAAAAAACACAACCTAAAAATTATTAACACAGTTTCGATCAAATGCAACATACACTTAGGGCCTTCACTTCAGACTTCAATTTTCTGCCGACACACTGACTTGAAACAAAATAAAAAAACTATTTACAATGGCGTGTGACTTAAAATGGACTTTATTGCACCAGATAGTGTTTGAGGAACCTGTCATTTACAGGCCCCCAACCAAGGCATTCTCCATTTGATTCCTCTAGAAAATAAGCATTTCTCCTGCGATATGCGTTGATCCTGAATGGACTTGTCCAAAGGTGGTTGAATTTTCCATGATTTCCTTTATCTTCATTCCTTGCATCCCATCTCAGCACTAGCTCCCCCACCTAAAATTCCACCTGCTTAGAATGCTTGTCGAAGGTTTTCTTCATCCTCTCCTGGTGGAGTTGTGATCGATTGTACACCTTCTCCCTCATCTGTTGTGTGTGAATCAACTGATTTATTCTCCTCTGCACGTCATCTGGCTCAACCTCCTGTTCTTGCAACAACTTCCTAAGGTGAGGTCGATATGGACTTCATCAATTTAGTAATGACTATGATAGTCTGCAGTCGCTCGCCATGCATGTACCCTAACAAATGAGCAGGTGACTAGAAGCAGGGTCATTACATTAGATGGCAGAGATATGAAAGAGACTTGAATCATTTTTACGTCCTGTCAAATGAAGGTAGCAACACATCACCCTCCCTTACGACGAGACCTTGCTAAAAATTGAACACCTGTAACAAGGGACAAGCAGTTAGGATGGGGCCGAGCATAGTTGTTTTCTATTTTTGGAAATAGGTCATACGAAAGGTCATTGAACATACAACAACCATTTTCCTAGATTCTAGGGATATTATCTAGAGAGAAGGGCAGCCCAAGTGATGCATTTGCCTATATATTTTATGTTTTCAATGTAAGCCAAGTTGGTTGGAAAAATTAGTACAGACAATGACTATTGAATGTAGTTTGATCTCGATCGAAATTTAATGCAAAAGTCCTGAAGCTTTGATGAAAAGATTCTAATTGTAGCAGTTGGATGTATTATTTCCTTTCTTTGCATAAGTACTTCCTGTTTTCTTTGTTCATATCCTTTTTTGTCTGAATCAGAACAAAATTTTGAACCTGGGATTCGTTGCGCAGCGCCCCTTGTTCGTTCCATTTAGACAAAACGTATTTCCTCTAAAGTTATCTCTGAATTCATTCCCAACGGTGCTCTGAGTTACTTCATGTGTTTTCTCCTCGCCACACACAAAGATTTTAAACTAAAGATTGTTTCTCGCTTAGCCTTTATCCTCTCAAGTTCAGTCACTGAGTCATTTGTTTCCATCGTTTTCTTAAATCAACTCTATAGCCCAAGGTCTTACTCTCTTGTGGCAATAGAACCAAAAACTTATTATCTGACAGTGTTAAATCTAGCTGATAGTTTAAAGCCATATCCTGTATTGAGACAAAGTATCCTGAGAGAGCCCTCTCTAGGTCAGAAAGGGTAGTTTTGGGTCTCAAAGTTGGTTGAAAAAGTTACCTCTGTTGTCTGTTTATCAACTGAATAGATTTACAAAGTGCTAACAGGAGGCCTGACGTTTTCCTTTGGAGGCATAACATCACCCTCTCCTAGCTTCACGTCACCCATTTCAAGCATGACATCACCCTTCTTAGGGTTTTATGATGTATATTTTTATTTTGGAATTATGTTGGAGGCAAATTAAGGGGTCGATCCCATTTCTATTTTGTAGTTGACAAATTGTGTGGATAAATTGTATTAGGGTGGCCTGACATAAGAAGGCCACCCTCACTTTTCATTTTTGGGATCATATTTTCTCACCATTTGTGAGATTACTTCTAAAATGTTTTCCCTCTAAGGATCATTGGTTATCTCTTTCTCATGCACTATGCTTGGAAGGTCAATTGTGGATGGTTTTTTCTATTTTTGGATGGAATTTTCTGCAATTAGGGTTTTATCTCATGGTTTCTTAGATGGAGTAAGTAAATTTTCTCCAATTTATTCTTATGATATCAATTTTTCATGGTAAATTTTATATTTTATGCTAGAATATTTCTTGGTATGAAACCCTAAAAGAGAAACATAAGTTCTTCCTCTCACTGGGTAATTTTTGTCCAAAATTTGTGAAAGAGTCCTTGCTAGGATTAGAACCATAAAGCCCCAAAGTGATACAACTTTATGATTTTATCCATGGACTATTATATTGACCTAGTTGAAGCTACAAGAAGGGAGAAATGGTTTATATGGCCCAAATGTGCTTACACCCTAGAATTCCTTCTCCTGAAGATTCAAAACCTAAGGCCCAAATGGGTTTCCACCTTAGGGTTTGAATCCTACCTCTTGGTTTCAAGTAGGCCATCATTCAAGATTAGTTGCATTTGTTGTTATAAGACTCCATAATCCTTAAAAGGCACTATTCTTAAATCATTATCATGGTGAATTATTTGATAAACTCATTCTCTCAACTGTCTTAAGAATTCCACTAACTTCACTAACACTAACATTGGAAAACTCACTGAATTGCTTGTTGTTGTTATAAAAAGTTTGCTACAAACATATAAATTCTATTTGTTTGTTGCATACACTCATACATTGGTGGCCTAACTTATTCATAAATTTCCCTAAACAATTGGATATTATTCTAGTGAATATATGCTAAGTTTTCATGGTCAATTGTTTCATTTTTTAGCATTAATTATTTTTGTTGTTATAAATCATTGTCTGTTGTCATATATTTTCTTACTACTACCAATTTATAACAACCATTGCAACTTATCTTATGTAGTGTCTTAAAGAGGTATTAATTGCATGTTTATACTTGGAAATCATTATATATATGTTGTAAATTGTTCTTGTTCCAGGAAGGTACTCAAACAAATTCATACCTCCTCCACTTCCTTGACCTAGACCATTATTTCGGTGATGAAGAGAGGGGTGGTAAGCTTGCTTACTATACTTTCTATTTTGGTCCCTTTAGATCACTAGGAAAGCCTCCCTTGTGGTGAAACTCTTTCATCACTAAAATGAGGGAAGTCATCACTAAGGTGACAGTGGCAGGTTCTTCCATAGTTATGCAATATTTGGGGGGCTTGTGGTGGTATTTGCACAAGTACAAATCCTGCGATAATAGTACCCATGCATTTGTGAACTGATAACAATTTATCTCTCCATACAATTGACACAATAGTTCCATAAGACACATGTAAGGCTCTCTCAAATTTATGATAGCATACCAACCAGTTTTTTAATGGAAGAACCTTTTATCTTCCCTCCAACAACTTGCTAAAATATTTTACACATCATTTTTGTCATAAAACTCATTCACAAAAGGAGTAACTAGCTTGACTTCAGGTTTTGGAAACATAAAACACCTCTCAAATTCTCAGTTGGGAATGAACCCACACATTCACCCTTCTCATCTACAACCATACTATTCTTTGAATAGTGTGGTCTATAATCCACTCAATGGCCTCAGAATAAGGGAAGACTAGTGCTCTCACAACAACAAAGTGAAGACAAGATTTTATGATATTCATGAAGTCTTTTTCATCAATTTCCCTAACCAAAGGATCATTATGAGGTATCATCTCTGGATATTATTATTTCCTTAACTTCAAATAGAAATCATTCCACCCTAGAAAATGGATTTAAGTTACTATGCTTGCTTTAATGTCTTTGAATATTGGTTGTGGTAGATACTCCTCGAGTACAAGAAACTGAATTACAAGAACATGTTCTTCTACTGGATCCTTAATCTCTATTGGCTTCTTTCAGGAACCCTCCCCTATTTCATTAGATTTTTCCTTTGGAGATTTATTTGTAGTTAACATAGGTTTTATTCTTGGTGGCATGTTTCATGAACCATAATCAATTCAAACCAACATAAAGAAAACAATTGTATCCATAAACATCATGAACATTTTTTTAGATTAATAAAGGTTTAATGGAAGTTCTACTAAATAAAACAAATCTTAGATGAATTTAGAATTAGCAGTTGTATCATTGAAAAGAAGATTATGAAACATTACTTCATTCCAAATTCATCATCTGAAATGCATAGAATTAGTTAAAACTTCAATTCTAGTAACTTACATGTGCTAAGAAAATGAGAAAAATAAGAAATTCAATTAGGGGAACTAATGACCACAATCCACCTTGGCTCACAAATCTATCTCCTACATATTGGGACATGAAAAACAAAAAAATATTACCACACACAATTGATAACACTGGCAATAATAACTCTAGTGCTCAAACCAAGTTCTTACAGGAAGTTAATTCTATAAACAACACTTGAATTTCACAAAATATAACCTAAATTCATACTCAAAATGGTTCTATCAGATGACATTCGAATTGTATAAAAAATGGACCAAATATTGGTTCTATGATGACAAAATATCTCTGAAACCTAATTGGCTTCACCTAATCCAAAAAATTAAATGCCAGTTGGACGTACTAACTGCCAAATCAACAAATTAATGACCAGTAGATTTACTTCTTCGATGATTGCTCAACACTTTCCTTTTAGAAACATTTTTTAAGACAATGATTTCAAAGTGAATGTCATTGAGCAATCATACCTACCTTGAGAATTTTGCACAACAAGTATGTCGATTGGTTTTTAATAGTGGCGAGAGAAACTTTGGACATGAAATAAAACTTATTATCTGTGTGAAAAATAACTTTCATTTTCATTGAAATGAAAAACTTAAAAAGTTGGTCGATTTTCACTTGTTGGTGAAATGATATACTTTGTATTGGAACCCCAAATAAATTTTCTATAATTGTGTTTAAAAAATTTCATATTGACATGTTCAAATTTCCTTGTTGGCGCTCATAATAACATTCCCGCATCGACGAGTGAAATAAATTTTCCATCGACACAAAAAATATCTTTCATTAGCAGTTCCAATGATCCAGGTGGACATAGATTTCCTCCCACCTATTCCACTGGCTCAAATTATAGTTTCCATCTTGGCATTGTTTCTACAGGTTTTCGGGTCCCAAACTTTCGGGGTCGTTTTGAGGCCCTAAATGATGTTTTTTTGACTTGGAAGCACTCAATTAATTCTTGTTTGGATGTATTGGGTTGTCTGGAATGTGTACTCATCATCTAGACCTTTCCAAAGGGGTACCAAGTGCCCCAAATGGATATTGTATGAAACATTTGCGCCCTCAGGAAGTTGACTCATCAACTATCGACCCCATTGGGGCCCACAAACCTTTTGGCATTTCATCTTTCAGGATTATGGTTTTGGATGTTTAGGGTTTTCTCATCTATGATTTATGGTAAAAATTCCTTTGTAGACTCATTGTAATAAGCTTCTTGAGATTGATCATAACCAACACATCTCTCTTCAGAGATAAGCTACCACCATTCTAGCTAGCTTGTGTGCTTTGAATTTTACAATCTTTTGTATTCTAGACAGTCATTAATAGAATCTGAGTTTTATTGTATTACTGTGTTCCTTAAAATATATTTGTGTATCTTCTTGCTGTGTATCTGTTATATTTTTTTCTTCGTGTCATTCTCAAAATAATCTGGATCAGTGGTATCAAAGCAGTCTACTCCTTATCGTTCTTAGTGCATGTACCCCACGAGGTCAAGGTATAGAGGGTTGGGTATCGAGATTTTTTCTCTTGAGGAAAAACTATCTTACCCACCATAGAAACCTTCCATGGAGGAAGAAAAGAGGGACGATGGAGTAGGATATCCTATCAAACTATTTCTCAAGGAAGCCCTCATGCAACAGAGGAACGTCATGATGGATAATTTTTCCCATATCCTTCGATGACTACCAACAACAATAGAGGCGCCTTCAACCAACAATATTTTCTAAGGTGTGAAACCCTTTAAGGTACAAGTTAAATTTGATATTTCCTTATTTGAATGCTAGATAGACGTCGATGCTTTGGGAAAATGGTTAATTCTACTAAAGGGTTATTTCTCTGTCCTCTGTCCAAAAATTTTCCAACAATGAAAAAATAACTTTCGTGCTCCTTAAGGACCTTCCCCATGTCATATATTGGTGGGAGACTTATTGTGAGCAACATTTCAAGGATGAGTCTACAATATTTGGGCTAGGACCCACTTGGGAGGATTTTGTTGATTCCCTCAAGGAACAATATTACCCTGTTGGAAACTATGATGATCGGTACACGAGATAGACCACACTATGTTAAGAGAGGGGACAAATAGTGCTAGATTTCACAAATACCTTTCATATCTTGTGCACCAAGATGGGTATCAAAGACTCTAAGATGTATCTAGTTCTAAGAATTAGAACAAGTGGAAGTTTAGGTCTACAAATCTGAAACAACTGAAGTATGGTAAGGGTGGCCCTAACTCCCAAGGAAAAGGACAATGGAAGGAGATCTAGTCCCAAGACAACCAATCCAAGACACCAACAAAAAAGGGTAATGGGAATTCAAGGAATGAAACTAGAAAGTGGTGCGAGTTTCAAAAAATCCCTTGGCACAATACTGATGAATGTCGCTCCAAAAAATCATTATCAATTGAGACAAAAGCCTCAGGTTCAGATGCTAACTGAGACTCTGATTCAGAACTAGACAAGGGGAACAGATCATTGACGCAAAACCCGGTGTCACCATCACTACCAAAAAATTCTATCGAGAGGAACCATAGGATCTTGAAGAAGGGGAGTGCCTCTTTCACTTATATATGTGGGTGAAGGGGAACCCACTCCATTTCATTGCTGACAGCGGTAGCCATAAGAACCTAATATCAAAAGAGGTTTTCAAGAGGTTGATCCTGGAAATGATTTTGCATTCGCAACCATACACCATCGGTTTCCTTAGCCAAGGATGGGACATCTGCGTCAGGAAACAAAGTTTCCTAGACTACGACATCAAACCCTTCAAAGATGAGGTATTGTGTGATGTTGTCTCCCTTGAATTTTGTGATGTTTTGTTAGGACAACCATATATGTGGAATCATCATGATGTTTATGAATCTAGGCCCTGTAGTGTCATTACTACTTTGGGAGATAAACTCTATAGGGTACTAGGATATTTGTCCTCTTTATGGTTCAGTTAGAAGGTGGATGGAAGGTCACTATAAACCTATGAATGGGGTCTCTCTACATAGTAGCAACAAGTGGAAAAGATACTAGAAGAGTGCAAAGATATCTTTTCCTTTCCTACTAGGTTGCCTATGCACTGTCAGGAAAATAACTCAATTGATTTAACACCCGGTGCTCCTCTACCTAATGGCCTTGTGTACAGGTGTTCTGTTATGGAAAATGAAGAAATCAAATTCCATATCCAAGAGATAATTTTGAAAGGCCACATCAAACAAAGATCCTCACCTTGTGGGAGCCCAATTTTTCTGGTATAGAAGAAGGATGGGACATGGAAACTTGGTATTTATTACAAAGCCTTTAACAATATCACACTCAAGAATCGGTACCCAATCCATCGAATTGATAATCTTCTCGATCAACTCAAGGGAGACAAGTTTTTCAGTAAAATTGATATGAAGTCAGGCTACCACTAGGTGTTGATAGAGAAATATTTTGGATACATCATGGATGAGTAGGTTGTGCATGTGGATCCATACAAGATCCAATTCATCCGCTATTGGTTGGACCTGAAGACAATTACCGAGCTTCGCAGCTTCTTGGGCCTTGCCAACTTCTACCATCGATTTTTGTTCGGGTTCTCTCATATCACTTGGGCCCTAATCTAGGTGACCAAGGGTGGAGAGAAGGCCAAGTTTGTATGGGTTGCGTCCCAATAAAAAACATTCAAGTATTTGAAACTCCACCTCTACTCATCACCAATCCTTATTTTTCCATACTTGCAACAACCATTTGAGATTGAGACATATGCTTCAGATTATGCTATTAGTGTAGTCCTCACTCAACATGGGAATCCAGTATCCTATCAAACTGAAACACTATCTAATGTTGTTCACAGATACCCCACCTATAACACATATATGTACTCCATTGTGTAGGCATGTTGAAAGTTGAAGCCTTACATCCCGGGGAAGGAAACAATCATCCACATTGATCACAGGCCTTTGCAATTCATGTAGACACAAGAAAACCTAGAGAATGGCCACCATCATAAGTGTTCCACGTACCTATAATAATTCCACTTGAACATCAAGTATACGAAGGGTAGCACCAACTATGTCACAAATTACCTCAGTCGACCCTCGATCGTCATGCTAACCACAGCTCCTACTCTTGTGGACATGAGACCTTCGATTGGCCACAATTATACAATAATGACTCTGACTTTCCTGCTTCCTATCAGACATTGAGTGCAAGAAAAATAGTTCCATACTTTCATCTCTAAGATGGATTGTTATTCCATCTAAGCCATCTATGTGTTTCTTCAAGTGAGCGTGAAAAGTTGGTTTTGGAATCTCATTATAGCTGGGAAACAAGAAATTTGGTGTAGACAAAACATTGTAAGTACTACAAAAGCATTTTTGTTGGCCAAAGCTTCAAAACATGTCTACAAGTACATCAGATCCTACATTTCCTATGCCATTTCCAAGCCTAAAATCAAGAAACAATGGCTAGACACCCCTCTTCCTACTCCAGATAGTCCTTGGGAGTCCATCTTCATAGATTACATGTTTGGTCTACCTTCAACCAAGCATGGGAATGACTATGTCTTCATGTTCATTGATTGATTCTCTAAGATGGAAGTTTTGGCACCTTTCAAGAAGAGAATCACAGTCGAAGTCACTGCTAATTTATTATTTTAACATGCTTGCGTTCATTTTTGGCACCCACGAACCATTATCTCAGATCAATATAGCAGGTTCTTGAGCATGTTTTGGTCCATCCTATGGTCGATGATGGATACCAAGTTGACCAAATCGAATTCCTTCCACCCATAGACTGATGAACAAACATAGGTAGTCAACAAGATGATTGTCCATATCCCAAGGATGCAAAATTCCAAACATCCACTCACATGGGACGAAATTCTTCCTTATGTTCAACATAGCTACAACAAATCCCTCCACAACTATATTGGTCATGACCCCTTTCATGCGTGCTTAGGGTTCCAACCATTAGCACTCATTGACATATCTCTACCCATTTCCATTTCACAAGAAGAGTCCTCCCATGCTTAGACCAAAGAATATCAAGCAACCAAATTTTTTGAGTGAATCTAGCACATCCAACAACAATTTCATGATATTTTTTAGAAATCCAATTCCAAGTACAAGCAACACCACAATCAACATCAGGTACCACACAAGTTTCAGTGGAAGATAAGGTATGGTTGTATTTATAGAAAGAGCACCCCAAAGGATCCCATCGAAAGCTATTCCCATTCTGATATAGTTCTTACACCATAACCGAGGTCATGGGTGAGAATGATTTTGAATTGAGTACTTCTCATTCCCTTGGCTTGCACCTAGTATTTAATGTGGAACTGCTTCGACCATATTTTCCACATCTGTTGGACACTTCAGACGTGGTCGAGAACTTGGCCCCTACATAACTCAATCCTGACTGCATTGAAAGTGTGACATTTTATCAGATCATGGAAACCAATACAAAGGGAACCCGCCAGTAGAACCTCCAACTATGTCGGGTCGTCAAAGTAGGGTAGTTTCTTCATCAGGGAAAGTGTCTCACCAAGAGTCATATTCAACAGAAGTTTAACCATATGATGGAGGAACTTGAAATAATGGATAAAATTTCTTCCTAAGTGGGGAGGAATGATCTAGGTGGACATCCATGGTGTCCCACCTATTCCACTATCTCAAATTACAGTTTCCATCTTGGCAGTTTTTCTACAATTTTTTGGGTCCCAAACTTCCGAGGCCATTTTGAGGCCCTAAATGACGTTTTTTTACTTGAAAATGCCCCATAAAACCCTATTGGTATGTATTAGGCCATCCAAAATGTGTACTCCTTGTCTATACCTTTCTGATGGGGTACTAAGCACCCCAATTAGAGATCACATGCAAAAGTTGCGCCCTCGGGAACTTGACCTATCAACTACCTCCATCGGGGGCCATGAACGTTTTGACATTTCATCTTCCAGGGTTAGGGTTTTGGATGCTTAGGGTTTTCTCATCTATGCTTTATGTTAAAAATTCCTTTGGAGCCTCATTTTAATCAACTTCTTGTGAATGAGCATAGTCGACACATCTCTCTTCATAGATAAGCTACCACCATTCTAGCTAGCTTGTGTGCTTTGCAGTTTACAGTCTTTTGTATTCAAGATAGTCATTAATAGAATCTGAGTTTTACTGTATTACTGTGTTCCTTTCAATATCTCTGCATATCTCCTTGTTATATCTCTGCTATATTTTTTTCATCGTGTCCTCAAAATAATATGGATCATCCAAAAACTTACCCTTTTCATTGGCTCTTCCAAAAACTTTCATTGGTGATTTAACTTACCTTTTCCATCAATGATCTCAGAAACTTTCCCATTGGCACCTGAATAAACTTTTATATCGGTGGTTCAAAAATTTCATATCAACGCAAAAATTAACTTTTACCCTAGCAATGGAAGTAGTTTAACTTCGCCAATACAAACCTTTTTTAGTTAAAATTAAGCCTTGGGACATAGACAAATAAGGATATTTTTTGGGTTTTATCAAAGATAATGATGCTTACTAAACTACATGAAATGATAAAAATTACTTGTGAAATCAAAGAAAAGTGGTACCCAAAATTTTAAAATTTTAGGGTGTGTTGTGTACTCAACACAACCTCGACTCAAGGTGCATGCTATTGCAATGGGTGAATTATCTACATCTTTTGAATGTGAATTCTTAATGCATATTTGAATTGGAAAAAAAAAAATTGTATGTAGGATGATTGATAATGTAAACTATGATGAACAATACCCCTAAATGTTCGAACTGTAACATTTCTACATTGTTTTGTGGCCTTGAGTATTACTAAGGGAAACAATCCACTCGTTTAGCATGTCTACTAATCGAACCATGAGATGTTTTATGCTTGAAGTACTTTAACTGGTATTTCCAAAATTATTCTTATTACTAAAGATTGAAAAGGTGATTGTTCAGGTTATTGATAAATAATCATGCCTTAAGGTATTGGATTCAAAACTTAAAAAAAAAAAAAAAATCGAGTGAAAAGGGTTTAACTAGAGGAGCGATTTGATAACTGGGAAACCTTTTCACCAACATTTAATGTGGGAGGCCCCAATTTGGTAATTAGTGATCTTATGGAATTAGGCCAAAAAATGCATAGTTCAAACCAATATTGTGAAGAGGAGGTCCAATTTGAGGATTGTTAGGATTACCTAATCAGGATGAGTTATGAGCATTTAGTGGAAAGGAGGTTCGACAAATTTTAAATCGAGTTGATTACAATCAAACTCTAAATATTTTTGAAATAAATACTTCTCGTTCGGGAGAAAGAGTTTGAAGGTTGCAAGGAGGCTCAAAAAATATCAAAGAAGAAAACAAAATGTTGGTGGAAAGGGAATCTTATTTGAAAATTGGGACTCCTTCTGCTAATGTACAATGGGGAAGGATTGATTTGGAGACTGGGATCGATCACCAAATTGTACCAAGAGTTCAGGATCCTTGATGATGGGAGGGCATGATTGAGCCTAAAAAAGGTTCAACCTAAAGTTATAAGAGGAGGTAATATAAAAAAAATCATTCCAACAAAAGACCAAAAGTTTAAATAGTTCGAATGTTGATAGGAGAGCCCATTTTGGAGATTGGGACCCAATCTATAAATTGGGATGGATTTCAACAAAATTAGGTAAGGTTGGGGACTGATTTTGAAGTCGGTCTTGATTTGAGGATTGAGGGGAAGGAAACTTTGAAGGTAAGAAGAATTCTGATTGGAAAATCAGGAAGAAGTTTGATTATTGAAAGGGAGGGAAGGGCACAACTTGGAAATCGGGCTCAATCTAGAGATTGGGATGAAAATTTGAACAATAAGTAGAATTCAAATTTGAAAAGGAAATGAGCACTTGAATGAAGAATAAAAGGGGCCCGATTTTGAATTTGTGTCTGAGTTCAAACTTGGAGAAGGAGAACATGAGCAAAATGAAAAGGGGCTTGAATTGACAATCGATCCCGACTTGAAAATTAGAGGGGGAAAAGTTTGAACAAAGAATGATAAGGGAAAAAAGAGAGATCAAAGAGTTCAAACTCAAGGACTTGGATTTAATGGAAAATAAACCTCAATAAAAAATAAAGGGAAATCAAACTAAATAAAAAAAGAAGAAGCTCGAAACCGAAAGAAAATAATAGTTTAGGAAGCGACCTAATTTGTGAATGGGGGAAAATTCAATGGAAGAATGTGGTTGATTTAGAATTTGGAGAAAAAATTGAAAAGTAAGCAAGTTGAAAACCTATTAAAAGGAAACATCGACAAAATCCAAAATGAATGAAACTCAGTCATAATCAAGAGAGTGAAACATGGAGGCTCATCTAACTTATTCATTTCAAAATAATTGAAAGAAACCAGGCTACAAGGCATTGAAGAGATAATATCAATATAAATCCAAAAAGGAGTAGGAGGGGGGCAGATGGAATAGGCCCACTAGGTAGTTAGAGGAAATAATATAACAATGAAGGATAGTTGGAATAGACCCCTAGAATCACTCATGAGAAAGTATATATACACATGAATATCATTGTATTAATGTATGTTGGATGTTATTGTATTATAGAAAGCATGGCTTGTGGAATGATTCCTTCCATAAGTAGTATTTGATGGTGTTACCCTACCTTAAGGGTTCTTATCTATATTCTTGTATTGTTTAGGGTGTGAATGCATTTGGGATTTTTTAATTTAAGAGTTTATTTTGTAATTTAAGGTTATGTCTTGTTTGTGATTCAATTTAAGGCTCAAGGGACACTACATTGGGTTTGGACTCTCAACTTGAGGGTTAAGGGTCATTGCATGGTGTTGATACTAATGAGAATTGTAACCCATCCCTTACTTTTCCCACCATGATCATCTTCCTTGATACCTCTCCTTCTATTCATCCACACCTTCCACTTTGATGAAGACAATCTAGAGGCCATGAATACCCCCAACTATCCTTGATATGATTTACACCATCGTTCTTACTTGCTTCCTCGGGACACTTTCACCCATTCAGACTAGTATACCATTGAGGCCAAGGATTTTATCCCCCATGGGTACATAGATTTATTCAAAACTCTTGTTCCTACCCTAGGTTCTTTCAAGGAATGCAACATTCCCAAAAATTCTACAACCATCAAGGATTGACATTTTCCTCACCCCCAACATCAGTGCAAATATACTTCTTGGAGATACTTGTTCCCTTGAAGATATTTTAGCTTACAAAGAACTCTTCCAAGAGTTTTGTGATGTTTTTGCTTGATCATATTTTGAAATTCTCGGCCTAGATCTGCATATTGTTGACCATCACATTGACACATGATTGGATGCATCACCTATTTGATAGAAACAATGGTCTATATATTGCACAAAATCCCCAACAATTAAAACAAAAATTGTTAAAATTCGCACAACCATTTTTATCTACTTAATCACATATACATCTTGGGCATCTAATTCTATTACCATTAAAAAAAAGCAGGGAACCATCCATGTTTGCACTAGCTTTTGTTCTCTCAATCAATCTTGTCCCAAAGATAACTTCCCCGCTCCTTTAATTGACCAAGTGATTGATGAATACTTTCTTTCTAAGCACTGATTTGAATGGTGAGAAAATAAAATTTCATGTACATGAGAAACATATGAAACTTTTATTTTAGTAGGCTGAAGTGATTTTGTTTGTATATATTAGGGTAGGTTTGTATATACTCTTTTCCCTTTCTTTATATTCACAATGTTACTTTCCTATTTTTTGAATATATGAATACAATCTTGTTTTATGAGAAAACTAAGTAATGACTATACCCATGAACAATCAATTTTGGAATAGAGTTGAGTACAATGGTGCATACATTTTGTCAAATTTTCATTCATTTATTTGACCTTAGGAGTTTTGGGCTAACTAGTAAAGGATCTGCATTGAATATCCTTAGTGTTTTCCCCTATCATGGATACATGGTCAACACATCTCAAAATTAAGTTCAATGACATTCAAGCCCTTTCTTTTTTTTCCCTTGCACTACTTGATAAATTCATTTTATTAGTGCATGTATAAACTCTAAATAGATTGGAATTCTCAACACCCCATTGGGGGGTTACTATTCCTAAGGTGAAGGCATTATTAGTTCTAGGAATTGCACCAATCATTTAGGTTTCAGTTTCCATTGGAGCTAGTGTCATATTCCTTCTTGTTTCGGGACAATGGAAGAAGAACATGGAAATGAGTTAATGATCTTCATCCATTATTCAAATCATTCAAGTTAAAAACAAAGAGTTAGCAAAAAAACTTGACAAATTATACTAATTTTGAGTGTCAAGCAAAGAGTCTCTATTTGGTTCCCTAGTTCATTATGGTATGATCAACCCATGCTCAAAGGATTGAAGGAAAAGTTGGTTATAACATTGTCAAGTGAGGAGGTTCCTAGGTTTATGAGCAATGTGAAACACAACTACCAAGCAAAAGATATAAATAAAATTAAGGATTTTGATTAAGTACTATCCCATGGAGCAAATAACTCTTTGCTCAAGGCTAGTGCTTTGTTCTTGGTTAAAGACCTATACTTGGAGAATTAACGAGTAGTTTGAGGCATCACACAATGAGCACATGTGAATGAAGGGATCTCTAATCGATAATCCATATAGGTTCTTGTTGAGCACTCAACACACCCTAAAAAGTCTATGTCAGAATTTTACTTTTTAGGTACCACTTGATCTTTTGAATTATCCGATTCGGTTTCATTATGGAAATCATTGCACTTGCTTATGTTTTGTTTCTGATTTAAATTCTTTAAAGTTTGCTTGAACATGTTAAAAACCATAACTTAAATACTAGCATATAAGTAAGGAACCAGATAGCCAAAATGGTTCACCCGACGAGTTTCAAAATTCAGCATCGGAAGGGATTAAGGTGTATAAAAGGATCACGCATAAAATTGACCTTAGTCGTCGAACACCGATATTTATCGGTATTGGTGAAAGAGAAGTTTGTTTCGTGAAAAGTATCACAGACAGAGATCATCGATGATTGGTCCCTTTTGGCATCGGCAAAAGGCGAAATGAGTAAAACACTTAAAAGAAAGAAATGTTATCACTAATAGCCGATACCCGATGCGCTTGTCAGAGTTGGGGAAAATCAAATCGCGACGAGTTCTTCGACAGTACTAAACGTTTACCCCCGATGGTCGACCCTCGATATCTTTTCGGCATCGGTGATTACCAGGATTAGTTTAAGAACGCACAACTGAAGGAAATTTCTGACTCCTATGGTTACTCGTGAGTGAGTCACTGGTCTCCATTGCCACGTGTCTCAAGCCAGTTCGCCATGTCGGCACTGTATGAAAAAATCGATCGACGTCAGAGGTTTTGTGGAAAGATTACCAAAACAACTCAGAGAAACAATTCCCACAAAGTCCGGGCTAGCTAGAAGTTTAAACAAAGAACACAATAGATTCACACACAAATAAGGAAAGGAAAAATGCATTCGATTGTTGTGACTAGAATTCTTTCATCAAAATTTCAAGACTTTATATATTAGATTTATTTCGGGTTCAGGTTACATACAGTAGATGCTACCTACACCTTTCAACCAACCATCCCAGTTACATTGAGAATGCAAAATTTTTTATAAACAAAAGGGAAAATTATCAAAGTTTTGCACCAAGTGTGAGAATGCGAAAGAAAAAGGGGAGATCACCGATCATGCCTCTTCTGCACAAAGACTTTCTTCTCGGCTTCTTCGCGCTCCCTGAGATGCATTCATATTTTATTCTTCCAACACTCTTTACGCCTCGTGCATCTGAACGATCGTATCTTGTGCCTTCCAAAGCTGCCTCTTGAGCCAGGTTGCATTTCCTTCAAGCCCTTGAGATGCCGATGCCTCAAGGTTCTTCGCCGCCAACTATTGTTGTAGCTCTCTATTTTCTTGGTAGAGTTAAGCTATGGAAAGTTGTGCCTGCTCCAGCTACTGACTTGGTTCTCGAACACTATAACTTGAAGTTTTTGTCCCCCTCATTTGGCCCTTGCTTCCTTGACTTATGGTTTCAATAGGTTCTAGTCTGATAGTGCACTTAAGGAGCTCCTCAACGACTGATCATGCACACGACTCAATCGGGATTTGGCTTTCCTCTCCTACTTCCTTATTCTTCCTAGGCATTCCTCTCCTTTACGATATTTGTTTTTGAGGAAGCATAACTTCCAACTTGCGCCCTTCCAACATAACCTCTTTCACTTCGTCCTCTGCACAGGGCGATACCATTATTTCAGCATAAAAGTAGGAATCTCCCTTTGGAACCTCAGGAACACCCGATGCAAATGAGAATGAGTCCCAGACATATTTTGGCTCAAGCCTGGCACTTCGGCTGGCTCACAGGCCTCATCTTGCATTTTAAGGAGTTCCCATGGTACAACGATGTATCTTCCTTCTGCGTAAGAAACTTGACAAAGGCCCAAAGCAAAGAATTTGATCGAATTGGACTCATGAGACAAGTCACCAATAGTGCATGAGCTTGGCTAGTGACTAGAACACATACAGAACATCTCAAATTTATAATGGAGCGAGAGCGGCGGCCAAAACGCGTGAGGAAACACTGAATGCCTTGCGACGGGATGTTTCAAATAATTACCGTGTCACATCCGCATGAGGGGTATGATTCGGGGCATGAAAGATGTAGCTGATAGGAATTACATAGGATGTGTGGTCTGATTAACTTGATTTCTTTTAAATTTCCTCAACCTCCATAATGAGATGATGATGGTTAACACACTTGTGTATGCAACTTCTGTCTGGAAAACATGCCTCGACCTGAAGCATTTAAAAACTTCCCTTATGACAGTATCCCCCATTTTTGGGAACTTACTCATACTTTTGGCACATGTTCAACTCTAACATCCTTTCCTATCCCCAAGGGCCAACCGGCCACTAGCATGGCTCTGATTCTCATTCTTTCATACCTAATATATTATGCTATAGTGCGCGGATGAAACCCACCATAACTGAAGAAAAATGGCAGCGCTAACAGAGATGGTGCAGGTAATTAGAAAGGTTGCAGAGATCATGTAAGTATCAAACAACCAATATTAGCGAGCTTTAAAGGTATGCATGGGGTATAGTTTCTTCCTGATTACCATTTTGCGTATTTTTTCGAGTATAGTACTGTAATCTTTCTAAATGACTTTAATTCTGATTGCAAGAAAAAAAAATCCCAAACCGTCAAGAAAAATTGGCTCCACGAATTCGCCAAGGAATCCGAGGTAAAATGGATCTGAAGATCAACGAAGTGATCAAAGATATCACACTCCCCGAGTTTGGTATCCTTGACGACTTCATTGACTTGCGCGATATAGTCACAACGTACACCAAGCAAGATGCATTGTGGACTGAATAGCTAGAGAAGGTGACCGAGATAGTGTCAGGACAAGTGCAATGATTTGTAGAACATATGATTAGAGCTTAGACTGTTCTATAGCAGTTAAATGCCAGTCTAGTGAAGTATCGGGCACATGCGGTGGAGGTAAGAGGATTTTACACTGCTCCGATGGAGAAGCACAGATTTCCATGGGCCCAAACCCACGAAGAGTTGTTCATCATTTGGTCTGAGTATGAGAGAAGTCACCCTTTCAAGTGATATGTTGAGTTGACTGTTAAAGAAACTATTAGAAGAAGACGCCACATGGCAAATTTTGTTTTTTTTAAACTACACTTAGCCATTATTTTTAGTTGAATTTTATGCTATAAATAAGAACATCGACCAATTAGTTAAAGGTCGATGGTTGTTGCAAGAACTATTCTGTTTTGGTTTTGTTAAGAATTATTTCCAAGATACTTTAATAGAGAAATCCTTATGGACTAGAGACAAGATATATTTTCATCAAATGCATGTGTGATTGGATGCAGAGACGTACTATTTATTATCTCGTTTCATGAATGATGATGTAAATGAGAAAGAGCAATCAATTATGTTGTCAAGTTATCTGGTGCAATGTTTTGTTGTGCTTTTCTTAATGATGAAGATGAATTGTTGTGTTATTATTTGATGGATGATTAAGTAGGTGAATTATTTTGCTTACCATTATCTTATCGCATATGTGTTTTTCTTTCTGACGGTTTGTATCTCAGTTAGTGATTACCTGCTCACATGGTTAATGTATTATTGTTAGGCTTGTGGTAAATGATCGATGTCTGCTTTCTAGAGTGAGGGCTATCACGAGCCTAGCCTCTTCTCCAATAATTAAAATTGTTCTCATGTTGTTTCTTAAATAGCTTAGATTGAATCTTAGTTAGTTATTGGGTGCTCAAACAGTTAATGTATTATTACTAGGTCTGTGGTAAATGATTGATGTCTGCATTCTAGAGTAAGGGTTATCTTGAGCTTAGCCTTTCCCCACTCGTTAAAATTTTCCTTGTTGTGTTATCAAGTTGATTTATACTGGATTCTTACCTCACATTTATCGTACCTAAGAGAAAATACAAAAAGAGAACATCCATACTGAAGGAGATACCTTCACAAGAAAACATAAATCCCATCGATTAATTGGCCTGATCACAAGATCTAGAGAACCATTCCACTCACAAACGCTGCAGACTCTAATTGGGCCTCGGTGGCAGGTTTGGTTCCTACTATTGAAACAAGGGATTTAGGACCCATCAACAGAATTGGTGCTAGAAGGAGGGCCTGAAAATCAATGGCTGAATACATATTTTATATAATAGTTCAAACAACCTGTAGATTCAAAACAACCCACATGCATGGCTAGTCAACCCCAAGACAACCCACACACACAGATTACTACGAAAATGAGTAACTCACCCTAGCCCAAGGAAGAATATTTTTTCCTTTACATACCTTATGCTCTCCCTCATGAGGAAGTGAATTAATTCAGAATAATCATAAGATCCTATGCCTGAAAGATCGGTACATTGTCTTTTGCTCCGTTACTTCCTCAAAGAAAACAAGTAAGCAGACCAGTGGTCAATACTCCCGAAGAGGTTTTTGTGCATACAGTAGAAGACCTCATAGATTTCTCTCTCACTAAAATCGAACACCCGCTTGACCTGATCCTTGAAATGCCATCCGATAACATCTCTGAACCTGGCGATTTTTTGGAGGAGGAAGAGTTTAACTCAGAATCTGAAGACATGGAAGGTAATAACGAAAAATGGTGAAGAAAGGGGAAACCCAACACCAAACAACCAACCTTGGTTGGCCAGATATGCTTTGGCCATCTCGGGACCAGTCCATAACCTGCCTAGACATCCATAGAAGTTATTTCCTAAGTTATACCAAGAAACCTTAAGATCACCTTAAGATCATATCAAGAAATTCATACTAGCGATCAGACTTATGAATTTTCAACATGAAGATGTAGTATGCAAGATTTTTCCCTACACATTTAAGAACTCAGCCTCCACATGGTATTTCAACTTACCTATAGGATCCATAACCAGTTGGACCAAGTTTCAGAAGGATTTTTTAGATAAATTTGCCGAAGAAACCACCACAAGAGCTCTGATGGCTGAATTGTTCACCACTAACATGAGTTCGAAGGAAAAGTTTAAATATTTCAATCAAAGATTCACAACCATCTTGAACAAATTTCATCCCAAAGCTAAACCCACTCAGGACTTGCAAATCGAAGTTTATGCTAACACGCTCCCAACTTCTATTTCCATGTTTCTAAAAAGGGATTCCAAACGAACTCTAGATGAGAATTTTGAAGAAGCCAAAACAATAGAGTTTCAGATGAAAGGGTGTAAAGAAGGTCAGGTCTCTTTAGTTAATAAAGAAGTTCAACCCCCTCCCAAGAGAGGACTCCTTTTTGCCATACCACCATGGAAACAAGAAGAACAATCTCCCGAAAAGGGTAGTGGAGACATAAAAGACCTACAACGCATGGTAAAGAAATTATCAAACGAGATCATAGACATGAAGAGAAACGCAGGGGAAGGAAACCAAGGCCAAAGGCCCTACAATCCTTTCTTTAAAATAAACCTGTTGTTCAAAGCAATTGAACCTCCCCCAGCCAACTTAAATATCGATCTAGGAAATGTAGCATCTGACTCTTTTTGTACTTATCACCAAGAAAATCACTCTGAAAGAGACTTCCCTCAATGGGTCCATGCCACGAATTTGATGGCCAATCAATTTCTAGACAAGGTTTCTCTAACCGAACAACCAAGAAGTTCAGCTATGAATGTTGTCGATCAGGAAGAGATTGATCCCCCAAAAGATACAACCATGATGATATGGGATACTAACCTAATTATGCCTTCCGATGACATATTTCAGGTTCAAGAATCATCCACAGAAGTCTCGGTCGTGCAGACATGAAGTAAAGGTCCACCGGTTTCAGAAGATCTTATTACCACTCAAACATCTGGGGAAAGGTCAACTCTCGATCACCTGAAATCATCTTTCTCTCCCTGTAATAACCCTATCATCATCTGTACATGAGAATCACCCAAGATGGAATACAACGTATTTGAATATTTGAAGAAGCTGAAGGCTAATATATCAGTCATGGACATATGTAGAATCCCGCAACAAAAGGATTCCCTGATACATGCTTTGAGATCAATAGAAAACCCTACGATGAGAAATGAATAGAAAAGAAATCTGACTTCCACAGATCTAGTAAATAAAAAAACTGTGAATACCTGCTCAGAAGAAAAGAAGGGAAAACCTTTTGTCCCACCTTTCCTCTTGACGTTTGAAATTTTCAACAGGAATCTCCACAACTTTTTGGTATATTCTGGAGCATATTCCAACGTTATTCCCTTGTCTATTTGAAATAAATTGAATGTTGTTCCTCTCAAAAGCGATAAACATGTAATACAACTAGACAGAACCCAAGTCAAAGTCATGGGAGAACTCAAATATGTAATGATCAGAACTACAACATATCCTAAGTTTGTGCAAGTGATTGACATCATTGTAGTAGATATCCTAGAAGCTTATGGTTTGTTATTAAACCGAGATTCGTCTGAGAAGATAAAAGAATACTTTAGTACAGACTAGGCACACCTTTGGCCACCACTGAAGGGATACAAGAACATGATCAAAATCTATAGGGAAAGGTATCTGAAACATACTGTCACTGACTTAGAAACCTTGAACGAACCCTCATCGATAGATTTCCCTGTCCTAGAAAATTATTCCTGCGACTCCTAATTCAGGAAATTTTCCCCTCTCTCATCTGATGTTCCCCTCACCCAGAACTCTAAACTAGTTTTTCAAGAGAAATCGTCGATACCGACAGAAGAAACTCTCCTCTGTCAAGGACCTCCACTAGAAATCATGGAACAAAAGATAGGGGAGCAGGAGGGTGATAGGAAAGAGAAAATGGATAACTTTCTCTCACATATCTGGACCATATACTTTGGTGGATCTAAATCACAGGAAGGATCTAGAGCAAGATGCATCCTCATTGATCCAAAGGGTAAATGTCATTTCTTGTCCTGCATACTAGAGTTTGAATGCACAAACAACACTGCTGAGTATGAAGCTCTAGTACAAGGACTAAAGAAAGCCATAGAATTAAACGTCAAAAAATTGAAGGTGTTCTAAGATTATGAGATTATCATTAGGAAGGTAAGGAATACTATACATTGCAATTCCTTGCACCTAAAAAATTATCAACAGGAAGTGCATAGGTTAATAGAGCATTTTGAAGATTTCGATATTACAATGATTCCCAGAGAAAAGAATATCCTTGTCGATTCCCTGACAAGGGCCGCTTCAAGGCTATCACCTTTAGAGGATGATGAAGTCTCCCAGTTCACTATGGATCTACTCTACAAACCATCAGTTCCTAACAAAATTTCTAATTGGAAGGTCTTTGAAGGGGATGAACAAATTATTAACTTTCTGACTAACCAGGATAATTTCAAAGACTTAGCTATCGATCATGAAGTGTTCCAAGAACAGTCGATAGAACCTTCTCCTAAACTAGATCAACCAATCAAGAAATCGAAGTCTCACACAATCCCAAGGGGAATAGCCAATTTAGAAAACTTTTTTGACCTAAAAGAATGATTTAAGGGGCTTAAAAATGAAAATACCTATAGTTCCTACCCCTTGCATGAAACTATAAATCTCGGAACCCCAGAAAACCCAAAGAATATTAATCTCAGAAAGACCATATCCAAAGAGGAAATAAAGTCTTATATCAAACTGTTCAGACAATACCAAGATGTCTTCGCATGGTCCTACCGAAACCTGAAAACGTATGATACTTTCATTATTCAACATACTATATCGTTAAAGCCTGAAGTGAAGCCTTTCCAATAGAAGCTCTGAAAGTATCACCCATCCCTGGAACCTGTCATGTATCAGGAATTGAAGAAGCTTTTAAATGCCAAAATCATATTCCAGGTTAGGCATTCTGCGTGGGTATCAAATCTGGTTCTAGTGAGGAAAGAGTCTGGAGAAATTTGCTTATGTGTAGATTTTAGGAACCTCAAAAGAGCTTCAGAAAAGGACAGTACCCAGTCCCACCAATGGAGTAGCTCCTGTAGACTGTGTCTGGTTCATAGATCTTCTCTCTACTAGACAGTTTCTCAGGTTACAGCCAAGTTCTAGTTTCAAAGGAAGATCATTTGAAAACTACCTTCTGAACCAAGTGGGGAACTTTCGCTTACAAACGAATGCGCTTCGGGTTGATTAATTTAGGGGTGACTTTCCAAAGGGCCATCAATGTATAATTTCGGGGACTATTCAACAAGTGTGTGGTAGTTTACCTGGATGACGTAACTGTGTATTCAAAGAACAGAGAAGAGCACATCCAACACTTAACTTGGATCTTCGAAAGATGTAGGAAATATGGTATATCCTTAAATCCTAACAAAAATATTTTCGGTGTCGAAGAAGGTCAACTACTAGGACACATTATATCTCAAGTAGGCATTTGCATAGACCCAGAAAGGATTAAGGCCATAGCTCAACTCCCGTTGCCTCACAACAAGAAAGACATGCAGTCATTCTTCAGGAAAATCAATTTTGTAAGGAAATTCACTCTCGATTTTGCAGAAACCATCTAACCCTTAGAAAAGATGATTCGCAAAGATGTCAGATTTAAGTGGGATGATGAATGAAAGGATGCTTTCAACAACATAAAAATTGTTATATCTCAATCCCTTATGTTAGGAAGTCCCGATTTCAATAGAGATTTCTTCCTCTATACTTCCACCTCCGACCAATCGTTAGCTGTACTATTAACTCAGAAGGATGATGACAACAATGAGGCCCCGGTGTTGTTCATGAGAACTAACCTCCAAGGAGCTAAACTAAATTATCCTATCATAGATAAACAGGCTTATGAATTTTATAAAGTAGTGAAACACTTTAGGTCTTACATCCTAAAGAACCACACTAAAGTAATTGTGCCCCACCTTGCGGTCCGATCCCTATTTACTCAATAGGAAATGGGGGAAAGAAGAGGGAACTAGATGGCAGTAGTTTAGGAATTTGACCTAGATATAAAAACTGCCAAACTAGTAAAAGTGAAAGGACCATGCAAACTTGTTGTTGAAGCCCAGGACCAAATAAATGAGGATTCCATATGGGAGAATGAAATGGCATTATGGTGCAGTGAAGTTTCATATATTTCCCCAGGACCAGAGTCTTCGTATGAGAATATGACTTATCTCTTGAATCATGGGACATTCCTGGAAAATCTCAAACCTAGGGAAAGGAGAGCTCTCAAGTTAAAGTATTCACAATATCGCCTCATAAATTCAGTGCTCTTCCAGATTAACTATGATGGGGTACTATTAAGATGTCTTGAATGTGAAGATGCAGTCAAAGTTCTGAAGGAACTCCATGATGGCCCTGCTGGTGGACATTTTGTAGGAAACACCACCGCTCATAAGATAATGAGAGCTGGTTATTATTGGCCCACATTGTTCAAGGAAACTCACACTTATTCTAGAAACTGTAAAACTTGTCAAATAAGCGCCGAGAGAGAAAAGAGAGCGGCAGTCCCACTCCAACCTGTGATTGTTTCTAGACCTTTTGAGCAATGGGGGTTAGATATCATAGGAGAGATAACACCAAGCTCTTCAAAGCAGCATAAGTATATACTTACTTCCATCGAATATTTTATGAAGTGGGCAGAGGCCATCCCTTTGACTCATGTAAACGAGAAGGTGGTAATCCAATTCATAGAACAACAACTAATCACAAGGTTTGGGGTCCCTTTCGTTCTTGTTTTTGATAATGTAGCTTATTTCTCTTCCACCTTATTTACAGAGTTTTCACTAGACAAAGGAATCATAATTAGGTACTCTGCAAATTATTATCCACAGGGAAACAGGGTGTCAGAATCAACCAATAAGAACCTAGTGAGAATACTGAAGAAAATAGTTACAGACAACCAAAGGAATTGGCATAATCTATTCCATAACGCTTTATGGGTTGATCGGGTCACACCTAAGGAAGCTATAGGAAATTCCCCGTACTTTTTGGTATACGGATAGGATGCCATTCTCTCAAATGGGATTTATCTTCTATCTCTTCAACTAGCCCAAGATTCCAGTGGGGAACCTTCATCGGTCATACAACAAAGGATTGATACTCTGCTCATGCTAGAAGAAGAGAGAGAAAATGATAAGTCAAAATTCCTAGCTCACCAATAGATAGTAAAAAGATGGTTTGATAAGCATAAGGCTAGAGAGAATAATTTTGAGGTACGAGACTTAGTCCTAAAATGGGATAGGGAAAACGAGCCTAAAGGAAAGCACTCTAAGTTTCAGAACCTATGGCTTGGACCTTTCCAGGTGGATGAGAATATTGGGGCAAGAACTTATCGGTTACAGAATCTGAGGGGGGAACCTGATGCCCTCCCAGTAAATGGCCAATCCCTAAAATGATATTTTCATTAATAGTAAAAAAAATAAAAATAAAAAAATAAATGTATGTTTGTTTGTTTGTGTGCATGCTTTCATGATTTTGTTTTTGATCAGTCAATTGCCAAATGATTTTTCTATCTTTTCGGCATTGTTTTGTTTCGTAGCACTTTTGAAGGTTGTGTTCAGTAAGACAATGGTTGACCTCAAATCATGCAACATGGAAAACTCTATTCCTAATTCATCGCTCATATATAACAAAAGAGGGCAACTGGGAACCTGCGGTTGCTCTGAGGAGTCCTCTATCTAACTTGCGCAAGGGAACAACTTTGGAGAAATACAGGAAGGCCCATCCAATGGTCTGGTGAAAAACTTTAAGAAAAGTGGAAAGATTAAAAGGACTACATGAAACCCAAAGACAAAGCCAGCAAAGGATTCACCTTAACCATCTCATTTCACAAATAAAAAGACATCATCCTCTCCCACTCACTCAGGGCATATTGCCAAAATAAAATGAAATTTATCAAAATGAGTGAACAATAGGAGAGGGTATGCAGATAACTCTATCGGGGATATGGATGCTCACTGGAAGCAGAGCAAGGTCTGTGGTGTTGGGGTGACTCCCTCAGGGCTATGAACGCTCGCTGGCAGTGGAGCAACACCAGCAAGTCATTAAAGCTAACCAAAGGCTTTGTTCCAGTGAATGCTTTCCTAGGTTTTTTCAGAAAGGGCATGAGTCAAGGTTACAGGAAATGAAGGAGGAATTAAGGTTTAAAAACCCCACGGTCAGGCCTGGAAGTATCAACCGAGGGACTTCAAGTTTAAGGGTAAAATAGGCTTTGAATTAAAACCAGTAAGATTCTCCACCACCCTTCGTATCAGCTGAGCCTGAAGGAGGAATAGAGATTCTGATTTTGCCCAGTAAATTGCCATTTGTTGAGCACTTAACACACCCTAAAAAGTCTATGTCAGAATTTTACTTTTTGGGTACCACTTGATCTTTTGAATTATCTGATTCGGTTTCATTATGGAAATTGTTTCGCTTGCTTATGTTTTGTTTCTTATTTAAAGTCTTTAAATTTTTCTTGAACATGTTAAAAACCATAACTTAAAAACTAGCATCTAAGTAAGGAACTAGATAGCCAAAATTCTTCACCCAACCAGCTTTGAAATTTAGCATCGGAAGGGATTAAGGTGTATAAAAAGATCACACATAAAATCGAACTCAATCGTCGAACACCGATCTTTATCGGTATCGACGAAAGAGAAGTTTGTTTCACGACAAGTATTGCACATAGAGGTCATCCATGGTTGGTCCCTTTTGGCATCAGCAAAAGTCGAAATGAGTAAAATGCTTAAAAGAAAGAAACTCTATCATCGATAGCCGATACCCGATGCGCTCATCGGAGTCAGGGAAAATCAAATCGTGATGAATTCTTTGACAATACTAAATGTTTACCACCAATCGCCGACCCTCAATATCTTTTCGGCATCAACAATTCCCATGATTAGTTTAAGAATGCACAACTGAAAGAAAGTTCTAACTCCTACGGTTACTCGTGAGTAAGTCACCAGTCCCCATTTCCATGTGTCTCAAGCCATGTCGGCATCGTACGATGAAATCGGTCGACGTAGGAGGTTTTGCGGAAAGATTACCAAAACAAATCAAAGAAACAATTCCCACAAAGTCAGGGCTAGATAGAAGTTTAAACAAAGAACGTAATAGATTCACATGCAAAGAAGAAAAGGAAAAATCCATTCGATTCCTGTGACCAAAATTCTTTCGTCAAAATTTTGAGACTTTAAATATTACATTTCTTTCAGGTTCAGGTTACATACAGTAGACTCTACCTTCACCTTTCGGCCAACCATGCATCCCGGTTACATTGAGAATGCAAAATTTTTCATAAACAAAAGGGAAAATTATCAAAGTTTTGCATCGCATCTGAGAGTACAAAAGAAAAAGGGGAGATCACAGATCATGCCTCTTCTGCACACGAACTTTCTTCTCGGCTGCTTCACCCCAGGGATGATTTTAAGGATGGGAATTTATTTTAAAATGTGGAAACCTTAGTAAATCTTAGTAATCCTTCATATGCCAACTATAAAATGTTTGGCGATATTTTTGTAAAAGTATTCAAATTTCTAAGGATTTTGTATAAAATTTTGGCAATTTTTAAGGTAAAATAATTTTATGCTATAAAATTTGGGCGAATCATTTTCTGGGAAAAACCATGGAAAATTAGCCCATGAACGAAATTTAGCCCCTAAAATCATCCATGCTTCGTGCTCCCTGAGATGCCTTCATCTTTTGTTCTTTCGACACTCTTTGCGCCTCGAGCACCTGCACGATCGTATATTGTGCCTCCCAAAGCTGCCTCTTGATCCAAGTTTCATTTCCTTCATTCCCTTGAGATGTTGACACCTCAAGGGTATTCACCACCAACTGTCATTGTAGCTCTCTATTTTCCTGGAAAAGTTCAGTTATGGCAAGTTGTGCCTGCTCCAGTTGTTGACTTAGTTCCTGAATGCTAGAACTTGAAGTTTTTGTCCCCCTCGTTCGGCCCTCGCTTCCTTGACTTATGGTTTCTATAGGTTATTTTCGGATAGCACGCTTAAGGATCTCCTCAATGGCTGATCATGCACATGACTCAATCAGGATTTGGATTTCCTCTTCTACTTCCTTGTTCTTCGTAGGTATTCCTCTCCTCCGTGGTATTTGTTGTTGAGGAAGTGTAACTTCCAACTTGTGCCCTTCCAATGTAACCTATTTCACTTCGTCGTCTACATGGGTCAATACCATCGTTTCAAAAAAAAAGTAGGAGTCTCCCTTTGGAACCTTGGGAACACCTGATGCAAATACAAATGAGTCATAGACATTTTGTGGCTCAATCCTAGTGCTTCTATTGCCTTGCAGGCCTCGTCTTGCATTTTGAGGAGTTCCCATGGTACAATGGCGTATCTACCTTCTGCGTAAGAAAATTGGCAAAGGCCCGAAGAAAATAATTTTATCAAATTGGGCTCACGAGACAAGTCACCAATAGTGCATGAGCTCGACTGGTGAGTAGAACACATACAAAACATCTCGAATTTATAATGGAGCAAGACAGGGTCCCAAAATGTGCCAAGAAACACTGAATACCTTGCGATAGGATGTTTCAAATAATTACTGTGTCACATCCACACGACATGTATGATTCGGGGAATGAAAGACACAGCTGATAGGAATTATAGAGGATGTGTGGTCCGATTATCTCGATTTCTTTTAAATTTCCTCAGCCTCCATAATGAGCTGATGATGGTTAACACACTTGCTGATGCGACTTTTGTCTAGTCAACTTGCCTCGACCTGAAGCATTTAACGACTTCCCTTATGATAGTATCTGCCCTTTTTGGGAACTTACTCGGACTTTTAGCACATGTTCAACTCTGACATCCTTTCCCATCCCCAAGGGCCAACCGGCCACTGGCATCCCTTTGATTCTCATGCTTTCATATCTAATCTATTATGCTATAGCGCATGGATGAAACCCACCATAACTGAAGAAAAATGGCAACGCTAACAGAGATGGTGCATGTAATTTGAAAGGTTGCAGAGATCATGTAAGTATCAAAAAACCAAGATTAGCGAGCTTTACAAGTATGCATCAGTCTAGTGTCTTCTTGATTACATTTTTGCGTATTTTGTCATGTATAGTGCTGTAATATTTCTAAATGACTTTAATTCTGATTGCAGGAAAAAAACTCCCAAAATATCGAGCAAAATTGGCTCAGCGACTTTGCCGAGGAATCCGAGTGGCGCAGACCCCCTGCCCTCGGGTTGAGATCAACACAGGATCTTTTCCAAATGGCACGAAGAGTTAATCAAACCCTTTGTTTAAGCCACAAAGGACTTCAGGTTTCGGTAGTTGGAGAGTCCCGATGCATTTCCACAACTCTTAGTAAATGTTGAAATGCGAATTGTCATGAAGGTTGACCGCTCCAACGTGATGAGAACATGCCACCTGTTGCACACTAATTTCAGCTTTTCGAGACTTGAGAAAACAACCAACAATCATTCCTCTTCCCTTATGATTCCACGGATTCCAAAATTTCTCCTTTGGCGAGATCAACAGCCTTTATGGATTCCGCGTACCGGGAGTTCACGACTCTCAACCCCAAATCACTTATCGCACCAATTCCTGAATTCTGAAATAGAGAACTTTTCGGGATTCCGTGTACCGAAAGTTTGAAACTCTTGATTCCAAAATCACAGCCTCCTCTACTTCCCGAACCCCGAAATGAAGAAATGTTGAAATTCCACTCCAAAGACACGCCATGTTTCACGACTTCAGGGTTTTCAATGCAAAGGGCCCCGGCTCCTTGTCATCGAAATTTATGAAATGCTGAACCCCAAAATACCGAAATGCATTCCACACCTGAAAATCCCTTTCGCGATTCGGGAATTAGAGTGACCAAGGATTTTGGCCTACACTCCAAACTTACAAATCTTGAATCTCTGAAATGATTTGTCGGCTCAAACTGACCACGATCAACAATTACGTTGACTCTTGATGTCAGGGTGGTGGATTCATCCAACTCCTAACCACCTTACAACTCCTCTAGATCCTACGGTCCTCATGATTTCGTGAGTTCTCTATGGAGAATTATGACCACTAGATGCACTCTTCAATGACTTATGTCCAAACGAATCGGTGTTCTCCCTCCTGAACTTGACTTCTATGAGATGATTTCGATGTTCATCTCCCTTTGAGCACTTCAAATGTGTTATCCTTCCTAAGCTTTCACTTGTAAACTCAAGCTTCCCAAAAGGATCCCTACTCGCACTCCTTGCAGAAAATCCTCAATCTTCTTTCTGGATTTATAAAATCCAAGGCTTCAATTGGCTTGTGCACACCTTTCACGACTCTGTGCTTCACCTTCACTTCATATAGTATGAGAACAACGATATCTCTCTTGATATTTCTGAGATAAAACTTAGACCCTCGTCAACACACACCTTGTGGACATTCACTACACTCCTTGCAGGAATTCTCAGGGAGAGAAACAATTGAAACTCATTCTTCTCCTCTCTCAAACTTCATACATTCAACATGAAATCACACACACAATACAACATTGAAATAAATGCATAACAGAGAAACAAAACAACTATAAACATACCATTTAACTAATGTAAACAGTAAGCATCATAACACCATGAAAATTGAGTCAAAGCTTCATATATTAACTCAAGTGCTCCTATACATGGGTTCTTCTCTACATCTCTCTACTTCAGCTCTACAGCTTATGAATTCTGAATGATCATAAAAAATTACAATGATATAGGGGTGAGGGTGTCTATATCTGTTTTCCCTCCTATACTTCTAAACTGTCTAATCTATTAAATTAAATCTACCTACTTGCATTCATTACACATAAATGCCTCTACATTATATAGATGATAGCAACGCTCAAGATCTTCTTACAACATCTAGATATAAATGTAAGTACACTTCCCTTAGCTATTTCATTAATGTCCATTCATTAATATTCAAAACACTTCAAAATGTGCGCTGGTGCTTTTCCAGTTGTCTTCCTCCTTTCTGATTGCTTGGTTGGTTGCGTACGATGCTCCTACATCACCGAGGTAAAATGAATCCTGAAGATCAATGAAGCGATGAAATATATCGGACTCCGCGAGTTCGGTATCCCTGATGACTTCATTGAATTGCACGATATGGTCATATCACACGCCAAGCAAGATGCATTATGGGCCGAAGAGCTAGTGAAGGTGATCGACACAGCGTTGAGACAAGTGCAATGATTTGTAGAACATCTAATTAGAGCTCAGACTATGCTACAACAGTTAAATTTCAGTCTAGTAAAGTATCGGGTGCATGTGGTGGAGTTCATAGGATTTTACATGGCTCCAATGGAGCAGCACATATTTCCATGGGCCCAAACCTGCGAAGAGTTGTTCATTAGTTGGTCTGAGTATGAGAGAACTCATCGTTTCAAGTGATATGTTGAGTTGACTGTTAAAGAAACTGTTAGAAGAAGACGTCACGTGGAGAATTTTGTTTTGTTTAAACTACACTTAGCCATTATTTTCAGTTGAATTTTATGTTATAAATAAGAACATTGACCAATTAGTTAGAGGTCGATGGTTGCTGCAAGAACTATTCTATTTTGGTTTTGTGAAGAATTATTTCCAGGATACTTTAATAGAGAAGTCCTTCTGGACTAGAGACAAGATATATTTTCATCAAATGCATGTGTGATTGGACGCGGAGAAAAACTATTTCTTATCTCGTTTCATGAATGATGTTGCAAATGAGTTAGAGAAATCAATTCAGTTGTCAATTTATCTGGTGCAATGTTTTGTTGTTCTTTTCTTAATGATGAAGATGAATCGTTGTGTTATTATGTGATGGATGATTAAGTAGGTGAATTATTTTTCTTACCATTATCTTATCACATATGTGTTTTTGTTTCTGACGGTTCGTATCTCAATTAGTGATTACGTGCTCACATGGTTAATGTATTATTGCTAGGGTTGTGGTAAATGATCACTGTCTTCTTGCTAGAGTGAGGTTTATCCCAAGCCTAGCCTCTTCTCTAGTAATTAAAATTGTTCTCATCTTGTTTCTTGAATAACTTAGATTGAATCTCAGTTAGTGATCGGGTGCTCAAACGGTTGACGCATCACTAGCATATTTGGGCCAATTTGTGACGTCTGTTTCGACATTATTGCAACGTTATGTCATTGATATTGCGATGAATATGGAGTATTTGAAATGTTGGTTTATGTGACGTGGCATTTGAGACAAACTTGAACAAACGTCGCATAAGAAAAAATATAGGCAAACAATGTGAAACCACCATTTCATCTAAATTGCGACAACAACTTTTATAGCAAAACCGTCACATCAATAGAAGTTCTCGTCACATATGCGATGACAACTTTTCGTTGTTTATATAGCTATACCGTCGCATCAATAGAAGTTGTGGTCGCCTATGCGACGATCATTTTTTGTTTTTTATATAGCTAAATTGTCGCATCAATAGAAGTTGTCATCACCTATGCGACGACAACTTCTTTTTGTTGTTTACATAGCAAAACCATCGCATCAATAGAAGTTGTCGTCGTATATGCGACGACAACTTTCCGTTGCTTATATAGCAAAATCGTCGCATAAAAAATAGTTGTCGACATATATGCAACGACAACTTATTGTTCTTTATATTGCAAAACCATCGCATCAATAGAATTGGTCTTCACATAGGCGATGACCAAAATTTATTTAAAAATAAATAAAAATTTATTTTGGGCTGCAATTTTGATATTAATATTAATATTACCATAATAGACTTAAGACTAGTCTATTATATGAAATTTCACAATCATTCACATGTTAAATTTCAAAGGCATAACTAAAATATGTTTCTCTTTAATAAAGATTATTGGTTTAACATCAATCAAACTCATTCATAGTATCCCTAAGACAAATTCCTCTTACCAGACATCTACAACACCGTGGATGAAAGGTATCTTCACTTTTAAACATGAC
>SNQJ01S0011291.1:184885-201668 GCA_010110895.2 Picea sitchensis | reverse complement strand
TATTGTTCTAATAAGCGATGATCAAGGCCTCAAACTACAACATAGTTCCTTTAAAGTGAATCGTTGTCATATAAGTAGGATATGGGTATAATAATGAGTTTTTTCATAGTAGGAATGGGTCTCAAGGACTTTACCATAACAAAGGGAGGACAATAAGGGCCTTATTCCATAAATGTATTTGTAAGGCTCAATATCCATGAACATCACCTTCAAAATAATCCCTTTAGAGGAAATATTTCTCCTCCAAGTTGAATATGTGTACCATTATGAAATATTTTGCACTAGGGACATGTGCATTAAGTAATTAGCCATGGTCAAGCGAGGAAGATAAGGCCCTTGGGTCATTTATGAATCCTTTAGGTATTAAGGCACATAATCAATGCCCTAAACCACATAACATGTTGTCTATAGGGAATCACGAACCTTTGAGTGAGATATGGGTATTTTTATAATATTTTGTGTATCAAAGATGGCTATGAATGATTTTTGTTGTACTTGTTTAGAATCACATTACTCGTATTCTATACTACGAAAAGTGAGCCTAGAACCCATAGGGAAGCCCCCTTGACTTGGGTCTACCCTTTGTCTAAATTTCAAAGGAGAGTTGGTGAGGTGAAAATGGCCAACATCCTAGTTCCACAAATCTTCAGCTAGGTGTTGGACTTTACATTTTGGGTATGAGATAGTGTGGAAACATTTTTCCACCATTGTCGAGGATAAAGTTTGTTTCCTAGAAAACATCAGTAGATTAGCTACACCTTTTGGATGAGGGTGCATTCTTGAAGATCTATTCTCATCTTGACGACTCCATTGAGGGAATAAGACTTTTTCTCTTTTTATATTTGAAGACTTGTTGTTTGTAGGTGAAGCAAACAACAATTGAAGACATCAAAGATTCACCTTGGTGAATCCACTCATCTCTATTTGGAAATTATGAAGGTATATCGTGTAGATTTTATTTTCAGATTTGGTATTTCATGTTGAAGAGTTTTAAAGAATAATGGCTGCTTGGGAATTTCATGAGTATATCATGCTCTAGATGTAGAGAAAATTCAAGGGTACCCAAACCATTATTCTATGGTGATGCCCATTGTGTTATTCATCATGTTGTATCATTCTTGCAATATGCTTCAAAAATCAATGTAATACATGATGATATATTAATGAATCTATTTTTACATTATTTGGAAGGAGAAAAAAATTCTTGAGTAAAATATTGTAGTGGTCCTACGGAGATTTCATCTTTTGCATATTTTTTTAAAATCTTCTTCAAATGTTGGGGTCCTCACTTGCAAAAGTTTGAAGATGTTATTTTAACTCTACAAGAAAATGAAGAAGCATCCCAAGACTCCAAGCATGAAGACCAAGAGCTTAAGGAGAATGATGATGAAGAAGATCAAGAGTCACCTCTTAATCCCATACATGAAGATTTCAATGAAGATATTGAATATCAAGCTCAAAGTCCTATTGAAGGCCAAAGACATGAAGATGAAAGTGAATATGAAGAAGCATACATCTCCATTGAAGATAAATAGGTCATTGAAAATCCTTGTCACAAGTCCAACCATGAAGATTAAGAGCATGAGAAGGAATCTCTTTCATCCACTTCATGAATTCATGAAATTTTTTTTTGGGTAAGCTATGATTTTATTCAAAATTCTAAAATTAATGACACATATATTGAGGGTTTTGAAGATATCTGGAGCTTAAAAACTGGAACACTTACACTGAAACAAGACTTGCAAGTCCTCTAGAAAGGCTCTATCAACATAACACTCTTGCTTGAATAGAAAAATATCTTCAAATTTGGCAGAAAATTTGTGTAGTACCCCAGAGTGGAGATCAAAATTTCATACAAACTTTCCAACAATAGATTCAATCATGCTAAAATCACCCCTCAAAAGTATTCTAGTTATTGTTTTTTTTTTTTTTGAACAGGGATGTTGTGTGGAGACTAGTGAGTCCAAGTGTTAGTCACAGTTGACACAAGATTAGCCTTAGTGAAATACTGAACAAAATGCCACTTTGTTGGAAGTTCATGCTTCTCATGTCATGACCATACATCTCAATTTCCAAATACAATACTCCTGATGAACAACACATTACTGGGGTCTGATCTATGGATATAAACATAAATTTGATTCACCTGTGTCTATTCTCAACATGTTTGTCCCATATTAAAAATCGATATTTCTGAAATGGATTATTCATGGCGGTGTCCCTCAAATATAGGAGATGATATTGGGCATGATTTATGTGTTGCATTATTAGATGCTTCACCTATACTCTCTCATATCAATCATCCAAATTTTCTCTAGCTATAGAGAGAGAGTCTGATGCTTTGTCATCTTCTTTAGGGATAGAACTTGAAATGTATTTGAGGAGACCAATACCATATCTAGGATGAGAGAATTCATATCCATGTTGATGCTAGTGAAACCTGAATTTCTTGATGTGTGAATCAAGATGCCCAAGGTGTTGATTTGCATGTCTGCCTCTAAGATATGGACTTAAAATGTTTCTCTTTGATCTCTACTCAAGATCAACTATTACAAAATCCTATTACTGTGTACTCAACATTTTAAAACAACATGTTGTATCCTTTATTTATCAAATTACTACTGGAAAACACATCTCAAATGCATATAAGGGCATGTTGGAAGGCCACAAGAATTTGGTCTATCATAACATCCATAAAACAATAGATTTATGACATAAACCTGATGTGATTCACCATCCAAAAGTGTATCTGACATAAAAGTGCGGATTCACCATCCAAATATGTTGTTTCCTTTGAAAATATTATTTTTCGTGTTGAAAATGGTCATCAAGGCACGCAAAGGTAGACAAACCAAATGTTGAATTTGATGTATGAACTCTTTGGTGGCTCATCATCCCCTATTCATAAATTTACTCACCCTAATTGATCGATAGGATGCTAAAAGGAAATTAAAGTTACCAAAACTAGATCATATAACTTGCATCTCGTCATTATTGTAAAATATATCAAAACTATCAAAAATATGGTAGGAATTCTTTATGATTACTTCCTACCCTAGTGCTGGAAATAGGGTTGTTCTGGCAGTTGCTCCAAATGAGTATATGAAGAAACAATTGAATTGTCATTATAAAGGCAGGTTTATCTCGGGCTTCTGCTACTCACAAAGTGCACAAATATTCTTATGTGCTGGAACCCCAAATATATCCTATCTATTATATATGGTTGCTAGCTTAAATGTGACTAAATATACTAGAAATATTACATAAAACTTGATCCACAATAATACACAAACCTGTAATGTTTGGTCTATACACTATCTACTCCTTGGATAATCTTCATCCATGTAGTGGCCTACTACAAGAAGATAAAGTATCTCCCTTTTTTGCAAAAGACCACCATCTCTATCTAAGGCAACTGCAAGCAGTAAAGTAGCTTTAGAACTTGATAGAATAATTTTTTAACTTAAAATAATCCAAAATCAAGAATACTTTTAAAAATAAATGTTGAACATAGGAGATGAGGATTCTATCATGCACATGTCTCCTCACATTTGGGTGGCAATAAGTTTATTGGTATCACTTCCGCAACAAATGAAAAAGGAATTTATAAAAATTGTAAAGAGTATGAGAATGTGAAAAATTTCTTGCAAACACTTCACAACCTTTAAAAAATATATTATCTCCCAACTCTATGAACACGTTGGCATTTTTTATAAAAGGAATTATGTATGGTTTATTGAACCCAATGGGTATATATATATAATATTACTCTTCCTTTAAACACCCTCCATGCATACACAAAAATCTATGGATTACGACCCATAATACTGAATGCCCACAATAAGGCTAGGCAGGCTTGGAGGATAAAAAAAACATCTGAAGGGCACCTTCTAAGATTCATGTGGCATATTTTCCCTTTATCAAAATCTTCATTAATAATTTTGAACCTATATATACACCAAAAGTTTCAATGATAAATCTACTTAAATGCCATCTTTATGGCTAAGAGAATAACAATCAAGGTGTACTGATTGGTGATTTGAATGTTTACTAGTTGTAGGGAGATCTGTTGCAAGAGGTTTCCTTGACCTATAGCCCTTATCTTGTTAGTATCTATATGACACTAATAAGAGAATAAACATCTTACCTTTGGGCAGACTCTTTACATCCTACAGAATTTTCAAGACTGGGGAAATGATTCATATTCTTACTGGAACCAATCAATCAAAGATAGGCCCGTAATTTCAATGCCTTGGGTAAGCATTGCTAACCATGTACAAGAGATTGTCTCTAGGACAAGGGTTGATCCTAGTTATGGAAAAATCATCTCCAACGTAGGCACTGAAGCTCCATGAATACTAGCTTGTATAACATGTACAAACAGAAAAAAAAAAAATGGACTATACTCAACCTGTGGAGACTGTTCCCATTGATTTGCATAAGGGTATCCCAGAGAACTCCTTTACTGTTGTCACCACTGTTGATCCTTGAATAGTAAGTGCAACAATTGTAGTCCCAGGTGAAGAGGAGTGAAGACGTTGTTATAGAATATGGAACAAATGGTTGATGAGGAAGCTCTAGATAGTAAATCACTTGCAAGTGTTACCTTCTAAAATGTTGGGAAAGCCCAATGTGCAAGCTAGGTTGCAAAAAAGAGATACAACTTTGCATGAAACAATTTTTAAGACACATGGCTTTCCTGATGGAACTAAGCTTGCCTACAATGTAAAAGCCTAAAGGACAATGAATAGTAGATGGATATAAACTAGGATCTAGTTTATGCTACAATTGCTATAGTAATGAGGTTAGTTGTTCTCAGTTTGAAGCACATGTTGGAGGAGCCTCAAGGCGAAATCCTTGCAATAGTATCTATCTTCCAAATGGGCAGTCCCTGCATGAAGTGGCACTTTCTCTGACCATGCCAAGAAGAATAATGTCAATACCTCAACATTGACCCAATCAGAAATCCATGATATTATACTTGGAGCTGAGATAACTCCCCCTTCTCAACAAAGGAAACATATTACCAAATTGAAAAGTAGGCAAAGGAAGCAAGCTAGATCACTGCAGTTACAACAAGGACTATAAATGTGCACGGTGATGAGTTGGTTGTCATCACGACTAGTTCATATGAGCAAGTTGCTTTGGGTTCTAAAACAGATTGGTGTGTGAGGGCAATATCTGCCACAAATCTGTCATATCTATGATAACTCTGAAGATATCAAGGAGACTTATTATACATACATCATGCCAGAGAACATATTGAAAGAAATTCATCTGCATAGTTGACCTTAGGACTCATATTTCAGGGTATATTTATGGTATAAGCCCTCCATACAATCCACAGGTCAAGGATATTTGTCGTATAGCTATGTCTCCACAATGGGGAACACATCAACAAGTTTGTTTTCCTTTGTCTTTTCTGGAGCATGAATCTTTGAAATATTTAGAGCCTTTGGGATGGATGCATACACAACCCAATGAACTTCCTCAGTTGTCACCTCAAAAATTCATGCCTCTCCATCAAGCAAACTTTTAAATGCACTTATCTGTGAATACTTGGAATGTGCACAATTGGGACATACTTTGAAAGTGTATTTACCAGAGTGTAATTTGCCTAGGGGATTTTCGAAATCCGAGTTAAGGGAGAAGTTTGGACCAAATATTGAGGTTGATTCTAATATAGATGCAAAATATGGTCCTTTGCTAATGGAAATTCTGGAAACCTATTTGAAGTTGGAGAACATGTTTGGGAACTTGTCTAAGGGTAATGCAATGAGATATGCTACAAATGGTGCAGTTGTCGTGCTGGTTGAAAGGGGTCTATTTGATGTTTGGAAGGATATTTTTACATGAGTGCAAGAAACTGCAGCAGAAAAAATATTTGTTTAGATGCTAGTGCAAATGTACCAAAATTGTTTTAGGAAATTATCAGAACTTTTATATATGATGTTTTGGCTCCACTAAATTTGGAAGAAATCAACAACCAGTTGAAGCTAGGATCTATTGAAAATAAAGTGGAAATATCCTACCCTCTGAGGCAGACTACATAGCGACCTACCCTGTGACAAAATGCCCAGTAGAGTGATATTTTTAAAGGATGTGTTTGAAGATAGATATATGCATATTTGTGTAAATAGCCTTCCTTTTATGTTTTCAATGTCGACGTTCGACATCATCCTGGATAGTATTAGACATCAATTTCGATCAAAAAAGAAAATCTTCTAGACATCAAGGGTGAAGAACACTATGATTATTCTATGTTTCAGAAGATAATACAAATTGTTGGAACTGTTTATGGCTTCAAATTCAGACATTCTTTTGGTTTGTGTTGAACAAATGTGGCAATCTTTGTTCAACACAAACCAAAGACATGAAGATGAAAGTGAAGATGAAGAAGCATGCATCTCCATTAAAGATAAATAGGTCATTGAAAAGCCTTTTCACGACTCCAACCATGAAGATTAAGAGCATGAGAAGGAATCTCTTTCATCCACTTCATGAATTCATGAAAAAGAAGTTTGGGTAAGCTATGATTTTATTCAAAATTCTAAAATTAATAACACATCTATTGAGGGTTTTGAAGAAAATTTATATTCGAATTTATTTTCTTCTACATCTAATGAAGACATGGGCAGCTAAGAACATGATATACATTTTTAAAATTTTTATTATGATTTGGAAAGATGCTATTGGGAATTCTTAGGAGATCCAATTTATGATGCATCTAGAAAAGGGAGTGTCGATTTTGAGTTTATTGGGAAGCGTAGTATAAGAGAGTCAAGTTCAAATAATCTTCATGAATATTTAGAAATTTCTATAACATATTTCCAGTAATGTTCACATGCACATAATTCATAAAATTTCAATTTTAATGAACTACAGCACAAAAAATTTCTAGCCACTTCATCTCTTGAAAATGATGAATTTTAATGTAAAATACAAGCTAGAAATAATGTTTTTCATGCTGGAAATCATATGAGACAACAAGATACACATGTAGACATATCTTACAGAAATTTTCAGCCATCACATATGGACTAACAAGCCATTACATGCACTCATAAATTAATTTCCAGATCTGGTATTGCATTTTGTAACTTGTTTTCATACTCTTCCAAAGATAGTGTTGTAATGGAGAAGTCTAGAATTTCAGATCTTGAGGATAGTGAAGAGAATGCTCCTATTTTTGATGATGTACTTTATCTTCAAGATGAATATTCCATCCCTATCCATCTTTTGATAAAGAATGTTGTAAAGGGTGCATGCCATCTTGGGTATGATTTTGATGGTCTTCATGATGATTTTCAAGTGTTCAACCAAGCATCCATGAAGATTCCAACTTTGTTGTACATGATGATGAATGTCTTCCTATTTTGGTTCATAGCCAAATATAAGGGAAGGACTATTTATGTAAAAAAACAACTTGGGTGGCTCCATTGGTTGTATGATTACACTTAGCTCTTGCATTTTTCTCATGTAGAGTAGGAGTATGACGTAGCCGCACTCCTCGGAGCACGTCCGCTTCCTCAGGACCTTCTTTCATTCACGGCCCGAAAAACTAAAAGGTTCCTCTAATTCCCTATTGGGAATTTTCCTTACCCACAACAACTCTTCAATTTATCTCCCTTAATGATCGGGAAATCGGACCTCGTGATTTCATGAGTCTCGTGGTCACGCACCTCGTGCTTCACGATACCCCGAAACCCAATGGGTAAATATAAACACTCTCCTGTTCCTATCGGGAATCCTCCCATCAGGATTTCGGCACTTATGAGGTCGAAAACTACTTGCCTCGCTGATCCCCAACTCCCGATATGTTGATACATCGATGCACGTGTGCGGGTTGACTTTTCCACCTACCGTCACTTCTATTGAGATTTCGGGATTCACGGGATCGCGAATCCTGATGACAAAGGTTTTGAGTCTCGCCTTTCTCTGATCCCTGATATGGCATGCCACCTGTCTTCCACTAACTCTGGTTGTGGCCCCACGCAATCCTTCTGTTGGGATATCGCGTTTCGCGATTCCTATATGCAAGAGTTTTTCACCTTCGAAAACTCCGATGCCCCGAACTTCGACTCCTCGGGATCTCCTGACACGTATCCCAAACGATGGATGGTTCTGAGCTTGTCGGTATATCGTGGATCACGATTCCTGATGCTATGATTTCTTCACTCCTGGAATTCTCGATGATTTCAATATCCTGATGGCTCCTCCGGGACTTCTCCTCTTCTCGCTGGGCTTAACCCCGTTGCAGCTTCTACCAAATCTAATGGCTGATGAGAATCCAACTACTGATCCAATGGTTCACCAGACTCTTGAGCTCGAACTCTGATGTGCCCGTAGCCTCCTCGCAAATCTATAGGATCTGACGGCTAGCAGTATTTCCACGAGTTCCCTCCACAAGATCTTGACCGTCGCTTCTTCTTCCTGAAGGCTCCCTTGATGTGAAAACCTTTTGTGTAGTCCTTCAGTAGATTTTGAAGGCTCCACTCCTCCTGAGCTTGTTCCAGTTTCTCAGCCTCTCGAATGAGAACCCTTTGCTCGCACTCCTTGCGGCAACTTTGTAAAGACTTCAAGTGTTTAGTCTTTCCTGACTCTGCACACACCTATAGTAGCAGTCTTCCGAAGCTTCGCTCAGAATCGCAACTCTGAGACTTCTCCCTGGCCTGCGCACTCCTTGCATGACACTGTTTCCAACTACACTCTTGGGGGAATGAGAAAAAAAACTACCTGTAATTGAACCCTTCTGTCAACGCACTCCTTGCGGATAATTCGACTGCACTCCTTGCGGGAATCTTCTGGCTCAACTAGAGAAACAATTGGAACTCATTCACTCACCCTCTCAGACTTCAATTCACACATGAAATCACATATACAACATATGAAAGAAAATGTATAACTGGAAGCAAACATTCATGAACATAACATCAATCCATAGAGAAACAACACAAACCATGAATTTGAATTGAAGCTTTCTTCTATTAATTCAAATGTCTGTACATGGGTGTTCTTCATACAGTTCTCTGCATACTCTTTTCTTCCTGCTTCTTTTTTTCTATGCTCAGGCTCAGGCTAATGTTACAATGTACAAAGGAGGGTGTCTATATCTGTTTTCCCTCTTGGACTCTAGGCTATCAAATCTAGAATTAAATTCCTATCTAACTGCATTAAATCTATTAAATGCCGACTATCTACCTAAGGAAGAGAGCTATCCACTCAAGGTCCATTACAATATACAAAGTTGCCTCCTCTTAAATGACTCATTTAAGATCTGTGCAACAATCCCAAAGCATTTTCAAAATTTGGGCTGGCTTATCCAGCTGTTTTCCGCTTCCACGCTGGCTCACTTGATGTGCTGGCGATGCTCCTGCATCATACTCCTCAGCTTGAAAACTTTCATGGGCTCCTATCCATGAGCTCTTGCACGGTCTGTCCATGCTTTTGTATCTTCACTTCTGTCTCCCAGCTGGCATGTTCCACTGGGTGATTCTTCCATTTGACCAAATACTCATAGTATTTCTTCTTTCGGGTCTTCTTACCTACTCTCTTGTCCAGTATGCATTCCATTTGCGGATTTTCTGCAACTGGCAATTGTTTCATCCACTGGATTACTGGTTGTACAGTTCCAGTCTCTACTTCTCCAGCCCTGTATGGGTATAAATCTATGATATTGAATATTGGAGACATCTCGATGCCATCCGACAACTCGATCTCATAAGCATTTTCTCTGAATTTTCTCAAGACCTTGCATGGTCCGATTTTCCTCATTTTTAACTTATTGTATGTTCCTCTCGAGAACCTTTCTTTCCTCAAATGTGCCAGAACTATATCACCAAATTCAAACTGAAGTTGTCTCCGATGTTGATCTGCTCTGCGCTTGTATTCCTGACTTGATTTCAGCAGTTGCTCCTTCACCCTGTTGTGAAGTTCTTTCATCGCCTCAGCAAACTCTTCTGCACTAGCACTGCTAGTAGCAGTTTGTTCTGAATCCCTCAGTTTAGAAACTCCTCTCGGCTGCATCCCATACACGATCTGAAATGGACTTTTTCCTGTGCTCCTGTTTATGGAATCATTGTATGTGAACTCTGCCTATGGAAATATGTGGTCCCAACTGCTGTGGTGTTCTGTCACCAAGCTCCTCAGGAAATCTCCCAGACTTTGGTTGACCACTTCCATTTGCCCATTTGTCTGAGGATGATAAGCAGAACTAAATGCTAAGTTAGTTCCTAGCTTCTTCGACAAGGTCCTCCAAAAATGCCCTATGAATTTTGTATCTCTGTCTGAAACTATACTTTTCGGCAATCCATGAAGTCGAATGACCTCCTTGAAGAACAGATTTGCGATATGAGTCGCATCCCTGGTTTTCTGGCATGGAATGAAATGTGCCATTTTAGAAAACCTATCCACTACCACAAAGATTGAATCAACACCTCTTTGTGTCCTCGACAACCCCAATACAAAATCCATGCTTATTTCCTCCCATGGCCTCTCTGGTATGGGAAATGGCTGATAGAAACCTGCATTCTGCTTCCTCCCCTTTGAATGCTAGAAAATTCGACATCTGTCAACGAATTTTTTGACCTCTGCTCGCATTCCCGACCAAAAATATGATTCGCTCAGCTTCACAAATGTTTTTTCATGGCCAAAATGTCCTGCCAATCCACCACTGTGCTTCTCCTTTAACAAGTTCTCCCTCATGGAGCATTTCGGAATGCACAATTGATTGCCTCTGAACAGTAATCCCTCCTGGATCATATAATCTATCCAAGGACTCCGATCTCTGAGAACTGGATTCTCAGCTGCTTCATATGCTTCTGCAAAATCTGCATCACCTATGTACATGTCCCTGAGATTTTCAAAACCCAATGTTTTGACTCTGAATTCTTGCAGCAACAAACACTTCCTGCTCAAAGCATCAGCCACTTTGTTAGTAGTACCCGAAATATGTTTAATCACAAACGTGAAATTTTGCATATACTCTACCCATTTTGCATGTTTCTGATTCAACTTCTCCTGTTGAGTCACAAACTGTAATGCATGATTATCACTATACAATACAAATTCCTTTGGGATCAAGTAATGCCTCCACTTCTTCAGCGCCTGTATGATAGCATAAAATTCTTTATCATACGTGGAGTATTTCAATTTTTCCTCATTCAGCTTCTTGCTGAAATATGCAATTGGTCTATCCTCCTGACTCAAGACCGCTCCTATGGCAAATCCGCTTGCATCACATTTCACCTGAAATGTCTTCAGGAAATCCATCAACACCAACACAGGTTGTTCTGTGATCTTCCACTTCAACAGGTTGAAGCTCTTCTCGGCCTCTGTTGTCCAATGAAAAGACTTATGCCACTTCTTCACTGTATCCATCATCACTGCGCTAATCCCACTGAAATTTCTGATGAATTTTCGGTAGAAACTAGCTAATCCATGAAAACTTCTCACCTCGAATACATTTCTCGGTGATGTCGAATTCTTAATTACCTACACTTTATCCGGATCCATCCTTAACTCATTAGCCGAAATAACAAAACCCAAGTAAATGAGCTCTGTCTTCATAAATGAGCAATTCTTCATATTGATCAACAACTTTTCCTACTGTAGCTTCTTCATCACTGTAGCCAAATGCTCCAAATGTTCTGCCATTGATTTACTGTAAACCAGTATGTCATCCAAATACACAATGGTGAACTTCCCGATGAATTCCCTCAGGAATTCATTCATCAACCTCATGAAGGTATTCGGTGCATTCGTTAACCCAAACGACATAACAAGGCATTCATACAGTCCTTCATTGGTTTTGAAGGTTGTCTTCCACTCATCGCCTTCCCTCATGCGAATCTGGTGGTATCCTCTTTTCAAATCAATCTTTGAAAAGTACTTTGCCCCACTCAAGAAATCCATCAGATCATCCATTCTCGGCAATGGGAACCTGTACCTGATGGTTATTTTATTGATTGCTCTTGAGTCAGTACACATTCTCCAACCTCCATCCTTCTTTGGACTAAGTATCATTGGAACGGCACATGGAATCAAGCTTTCCCTGACCAATCCTTTGTCCAATAACTCCTGGACCTACTTCTTGACCTCTTCATTCTCTTGCGGTGTCAACCTGTACGTGACTTTGTTCGACAAACTAGCTCCTGGTATGAGATCAATATGATGACTCACACTCCTCATCGGTGGAAACGAACGAGGTAATTTGTCCACTATGATGTTAGCGAACTCTTCCAACAGTTCCTGAATCTCCTCTGGTAGATCATCCACTCTTGTGCTAGTCAGAACAATCCTCGGTTTCCACAAAGAATTATGGATCTTCCTTCTTCTTCACCTCCGTAAGAAGTTCCTTCCCACTCATGAGAAGTACTGTGTTGCTTAGTTCTAGCTTCACCCCCTTATCCTTTATCGGAAGAAACATATGGGTTCTCCCATTCTTCTCTAGGGTATATTTGTTCATTCTCTCATCATGAATCACATTTCTGTCATATTTCCATGGTCTACCCAGCAATAGATGACATACATCCATGGGAATAACATCACACAAGATTTTATCATTATACCCTCCTATTTTGAACTCAACCAAGCATTGTTTAGTAACAGTTACCTGGTGTCCTTTCTGTAGCCATGAAACTCTGTATGGGCTTGGATGATCAGTCGTCTCCAACTCCAGCTTCTCTACCATCTCTGTAGATACGAGATTATCCGTGCTACCACTGTCAACAATGACCTTGCACACCCTATCCTTGGTCTTGCAAGCTGTTCTGAAAAGTCTGGTCCTTTGGACTGAACTTTCCACCTCCTTCTCGGGTGTCAAAAGGACTTTACGCATCATAAGCGATCTTCCACCTTCTGCGTCTTCTGCCTCCACATCTCGCCTCTGCACGTCTGTGATGTGAGCTTCTCCAATGTCCTTATTTTTCTTTGGACACTCGTAGGACTTGTGCCCATTCTTTCCACATGTGAAGAATGTGATTACTCCACCTCGGCCTCTTCCTCTACCTTTGGTACGAGGAAAAGTGTTTGCGTCAGCATAATCTCCCCTCTGTTCTGTATGTTTCCCTCTCTGTTCAACGTATGGCCCTCGCTGTGAGGTCCCACCTCTTTCGAATTTACCCTGAGGTTTCTTCCATTCCTCCTTGGGCTTCTGGTACTTGTCCTGGGCAACTGCTTTGCCTCTGGGATGACTTCTGCCTCGGCCTCTCTGACTTTGTTTTCGGCTCAGATTTCAGAGCCATTTGATAAGCATCCTCCACCATCCTGATGGTAACCATGCTTAATTCATCGTGAATGTCGTATCTCAGACCATTCAGATATCTAGCTACCTTCTCATCATCGCTCTCCCGATGACCTACTCTGATGTTCAGTCAATAGAATTCCTTAGTGTATTCTTTCACTGTCATTAGCTTCTATCTCAGGTTCTGCATCCTTCTGAACAGAGTAATTTGGTAGTCTCTTGGGATGAACTTCTCTTTCATCTTTGCGATCATTCGATCCCAACTCTTGATCTTCTTCTTACCTTTTTAGCATCTATTCGCTTGTAGCTCATCCCACCACAATGCTGCATGTCCTTTCAAGTGCGTGACAACATGCTTGACCTTCTTATCCTCTTCAACATCTTCATAATCGAAGTATGTGTCGAGAGCTCTAATCCAATCTAGAAGCTCTTCTGCATCCAGATTCCCCTCGTAGACTGAAATGTCCATCTTTGCCTTTGCACCCTTCCTGGCAATAGCTTTAATTAGATGTTCATTTGTTGCATCCTCGGCTGCAACTTCCTCGTCGCGTTCAACCTCTATTTCACTGTCGGAATCACTCAGATCCCCTGCACTAGCTGTGCGTCTCTGCGCTGTCTCCATGTCCTTGAGTCTTGCTCAGATATCTCTCATCTATCTCTCCATTTCTGGATTGACTACCTGCCTGCCTCTTCTTCTTACCTCCCTATCTTCAGGATCAGGTGACTATCTTTCTCTCCTGGGTGGCATGGTGAATTCTCCTTCTCTGCTACAGAAAGAAAAGAGATATTCCCGCTCTGATACCACAACTGACGCATCCGCACTCCTCGGAGCACATCCGCTTCCTCAGGACCTTCTTTTGTTCACAGCCCGAAGAACTCAAAGGTTCCTCTAATTCCCTATCAAGAATTTTCCTTACCCACAACAACTCTTCAATAGATCTCCCTTAATGATCGGGAAATCGGACCTCGTGATTTCGCGAGTCTCGTGGTCACTCACCTCGTGCTTCACGATACCCCGAAACCTGATGGGTAAATATCAACACTCTCCTATTCCTATAGGAAATCCTTTCGTCGGGATTTCAACACTTATGAGGTCGAAAACTACTTGCCTCATTGATCCCCGACTCTCGATATGCCGATACGCCGATGCACGTGTGCGGGTTGACTTTTCCACCTCTCGTCACTTCTATCAGGATTTCAGGATTCGCGAGATCGCGAATCCTGATGACAAAGGTTTTGAGTCTCACCTTTCTCCGATCCCCGATATGGCATGCCACCTATCTTCCACTAACTCTGGTTGTGGCCCCACGCAATCCTTCTGTCGAGATATCACGTTTCGCGATTCCTATATGCAAGAGTTTTTCACCTTCGAAAACTCTGATACTACGAACTCTGACTCCTTGGGATCTCCTGACACGTGTCCCAAACGATGGATGGTTCTGAGCTTGTCAGGATATCGCAGATCGTGATTCCTGATGCTGCAATTTCTTCACTCCTGGAATTCCTGATGATTTCAATATCCCGATGGCTCCTCCGGGACTTCTCCTCTGCTCGCTAGGGCTTAACCCCGTTGCAACTTCTACCAAATCTAATGGATGACGAGAATCCAACTACTGATCCAACGGTTCACCAAACTCTTTAGCTCAAACTTTGATATGCCTGTAGCGTCCTCGCAAATCTATAGGATCTGACAGCTAGCGGGATTTCCACGAGTTCCCTCCACAAGATCTTGACCGTCGCTTCTTCTCCCTAAAGGCTCCCTTGATGTGAAAACCTTTTGTGTAGTCCTTCAGCAGATTTTGAAGGCTCCACTCCTCCTGAGCTTTTTCTAGTTTCTCATCCTCTTGAATGAGAACCCTTTGCTCGCACTCCTTACAGCAACTTTGTAAACACTTCAAGTGTTTAGTCTTTCCTGACTCTGCGCACACCTGCAGCAGCAGTCTTCCGAAGCTTCGCTCAGAATCGCAACTCTGAGACTTCTCCCTGGCCTACGCACTCCTTTCACGGCACTGTGTCCAACTGCACTCTTGGGGGAATGAGAAAAAAAACTACCTCTAATTGAACCCTTCTGTCAACGCACTCCTTGTGGACAATTCGACTGCACTCCTTGTAGGAATCTTCTGGCTCAACTAGAGAAATAATTGGAACTCATTCACTCACCCTCTCAGACTTCAATTCACACATGAAATCACATACATAGCATATGAAAGCAAATGTATAACTGGAATCAAACATTCATGAACATAACATCAAATCACAGAGAAACAACACAAACCATGAATTTGAATTGAAGCTTTCTTCTATTAATTCAAATATCTGTACATGGGTGTTCTTCATACAGTTCTCTGCATACTCTTTTCTTCCTGCTTCTTTTTTTCTATGCTCAGGCTCAAGCTAATGTTACAATGTACAAAGGAGGGTGTCTATATCCATTTTCCCTCTTGGACTCTAAGCTATCAAATCTAGAATTAAATTCCTATCTAACTGCATTAAATCCATTAAACGTCGACTATCTACCTAAGGACGAGAGCTATCCGCTCAAGGTCCATTACAATATACAAAGGCGCCTCCTCTTAAATGACTCATTTAAGATATTTTCAACAGTCCCAAAGCATTTTCAAAATTTGGGCTAGCTTATCCAGCTGGTTTCCACTTCTACGCTAGCTCGCTTGATGTGTTGGCGATGCTCCTGCATCAGAGTAGGAGGAGGATAATTACTCTACCCTCTTGTCGCTTCCCACCTCTTGTACATCCTATGGGGTGATGTGTGTCCTTAGAAAAAATTTTCATATACGAAATGGAAAGTTGTGTTCATAATGCAAAGCGTTCTTTTCCATATCCATTCAAGTCTCATCAACACCATTAAAATGTGTTTTTTCAACGATTTTTTCCATCTTTTCTTATGTCTAATCATTGCCATTTTTTTTTCTCTATTGTATTTTCCATGTCTGCTAAGGCCACATCATCATTGATGACTATCTCATCATCAGTGTCATGTTCAACATGGAGGGTGATAGATATACATGATGACAATATCATAAAATAATAACTAGCACTACCAATAGGGATAATCAGATTCAAATTAAATAGTTGAATAGGTTCACCATACCCAAACTTATTGTTTGAACATCACTGATAGCAAGGCCATCATTGTCTTCTCAATGAAAGGAAGTGTAGAACTACTTTCATAAAACATAGGTGGCATAACAAACTGACAACATCTACTTGACAAGATAAATGAAATAATGCTAACAAGACAAACAAAGTTAACATAATACACAAGGAACAAATGTAATGATGCTAGCTTAACATGATGAAATTCATAATGTCAACATGACATGAACATTGTGTTGGAAATATGCCTACAACAAAGATGACGCAGATGATCAAGGCGCAAATGATCAAGGTTGTCATTGATGGCAATCGATTGTTTATGAAGAACAGATGCTGAAACATGCTGCAACACAAATGCAAACACAGACGCAGAAAAACAGTGTTGAAACAGCGTTGGAACACAGAAGCTAACGCAGATGGTTAAGG
>SNQJ01S0011291.1:145300-184875 GCA_010110895.2 Picea sitchensis | reverse complement strand
TTATGTTTATAACTCTGGATTTCACAGTAAAGACTCACTGCCACTAAGATTAATGATTCAAAGTTAGAAAAGGAGAGAAATTATTAATAATCTACACTAACTGATTCACCCCCCCCCTCTCAGTTAGTTCATACCTGTAACACATTGACAATATGAAATAGGGCTCCTAGAAATGCATACAAATAACACAAATCCATGAACATACAGGAAGTAGAGAAAATAACACAATTCAGGGGAAAACTTACCACATCATTTGCTCTTCACTCAATATCCTTTGTATTGGACATGTTGATTACTTCATTAGAATCATGCTCTGCATGAAAAACATAAAAGTTATAATAATTACAAGGAAAACACCAATTAGTGGATGTTTTTGTGGAACCACTTCTCCCTTCTCCATTTTTAGTGCGGGTTTCTAGAAAAGGTAGGAAAACAGGGGTTTTCGCATAATTTTTTTTATCGATACACCTAAACTGTTATGTTGCACTAGGTTTCTAGCAAAGGCATGCAACTAGATGTTTTGGCAGAAGTTGTTTTTATTTATTCACCTAAATTATTATGTTTTACCGGTGCCCTTTAATATATAAAGCATTGGTGATCCATGGCTACAAGTGCATTGGAGCAACAACATGTCAAAAACACATCAGTTCTAAGCATTGGTAAAGACACATTGATGATCCACATTGGTATAGGTGCACCAATGTTTTTATACCAATGTGCACCCAAGTGTAAAAAAACACAAAATATAGTAGTGCTCCACTCTGGTTCCAAAAAAATTGTGCTCCATGACCCATGTGCACTAGAGTGCTAATAGCCCAAAAAGACATCAGTGCTTTGCTTCTATATTAGTATATTGTTTCTCCTATTAGGTATGGGTGAACCAATGCTCCTATATGGTGTAGGTGCATCGATGCTCTTCTTTAGGTATGGGTGCACTGGTGCTCCTAATACACCAAATCACTAAACAATAATGTCCCTAATGCTTGAGACTAATAAATAAAACAATTATATTAATGTCCACAATATACCATCAGCACCAAGAAAAGCTACACAAAATTAAGTAAGAACTACAACTTATAGTTTCGTGATTTTCATCGAATTGGTCACATGTAATTAAGCTTTCCCAAAATGCAACCCTGATTATTACTCGAATACTAGTTCTTTGCTAAATACAATTTCAATTCCCAATGATCATATTTCCCCCTTCCCACCTATAAATAGGAATATAGAAAAATGGAATTTCTATGGACCACTCCCCCTCCAAATTCTTCCTTACTACCATATTAATATGTCAGTGCAATATTTTCCACAGAACAGAAAGTGGGACATTTTTCTTCCTACACAAATCCAATAAGGTTATTACCCTCCTTTGTAGAAATGCCTTCATATACCTCTCTGTTTCGAATTTCACATTGTAAAAAAGGGATGCCTGCTTCATTACATAAAGTTTAATAACTTTGTTATCAAAGGTTGGCATATCCACAAACTATGCTAACTAGATGCATAGAATGAAAACATCTTGTATGTTATTGCCATCTTCACCTCTAGATCAGAGATAGGTTCTAAAATTTATTTTGGGACTCTAAAGTGGATTGGCAGTCACTAAGATCTCTTCTTAAACATAAAACATCATGTCCATGACACAATGAAAATAATGGTAATTCTCTTTGTCTTGTGAGACACAATGAAACATGTCACAAGAATTTTAAAATTGCATATATCATGTCAAAAGATTTTGGAAGTTGCATCATTAAGAGAAGCTGAAATTATCATTAAGTGTATAACAAAATTACATTCACAGATATATACAAGACATATAAATAGCCTTGTGTATATTATCATCTATATAATGTACATCTAACTGTCTTATAAAATTATTACATGACATCATGAATTTATTTTAGTCTTTTTTTTGCTTTCCGGTGCTTAAGAAAATCATCAATGTCCATGTCTTCGTTTACTGGGTGCTCTTCAGTAGATGATGTTGTTTCAGTCCTTTCACACTGAGTACATCTGATCTCATACCCACGGCATAGATGTTTCTGTGAGGGGCCATCACCTAAAAAAATAAAAAATGTTGAATTTATATGGCCAATTTTTAAATATCATTGAAGTAGTTCATTAATATTTTAAAAAAAATCTGCAATGTAATTATTTACTTGGTCCTCTAGTCAGTGTTGTTGGAATGGTTTCTGGCTTGTTCACCTGCTCTTCAAGTCAAGGATGATCATCTATGACATTCTCTACCATTGAAACATCAAAATTTATAAGTACAAAATTATTAAGTATATGATTAATATATAGACATTTTATCGTCGTGGGCCTCATTCAGAAGAACATCTTGGGGCTGCACCTCACTGGGATGGGGCTGCTGGGGAGAACCATGATCTTCTGACTTTGTTTCACTATCAATTCTCTATTGTTTAGTACTAATGGTAGGTTTGATAGTGCTGCTCCCCTGATTAAAACAAAGTAAGACATTAAATTATGGACGATATCAAACATTTACGTATTTTATAAGTAACGAAAGGTTAATGTGGACTAATTTTTATTTACCTTATCCAGAAAATTGGATCTTGGGGTCTACCCCATGATTTTCCTTCGATCAACCATGGATTTATAACCATACTTGTAACCAAGTTGGAGGTGTTCCTCCGTGGTTTCAGTTCCAAAGTCATCACCCTGCATTGCATAAGGGTATGGTTTTTTAATGTTTTTGGCTGCAATTACCTTAAAGTTGTAAGGTGATACAATTAATATTCTTAAGATGTTTGGGTACTTACGATTTGTGACTGTAACCTCAAGTAGCCGCCCGAGACTAGCTTGTGTTGGCCATGTTTGTCAATCCTTGCTTTGGTTGCCTTCGAAGTGTCAGGCAACCTATCGTCAAAATTTTCAAGTATGTTATATATAACCACACTTTTATTTAGATCTAAAGAAAAACAAAGCTACTATTGAATTCAAAAAATTGTAATTTACCTTGGTGTACCAGTTATGTGTTCTCTTGATTTTCTCAAAATCTTCTCTTTTGCATCATCAATGATCGCCTTCCACTCTCTCTCTGGAATTGAGGGAGGACTCTCATACCTAGGATTTCTTGCCAAGCTTCATCTATAAACATCCCAAGTATATTTTAAATATTCATCGGCCACAGATGTGACCACTTTTGTATTGAACATGTCTACACCAAAGAGGCCTTCAAGATAATCCATAAGTTCCTTTTTGAGGTTGGAATTCTGGAAATTCCACCTAATGCATAAGGTTGCCCCAAAAATAGACAAGGCCTTGCTCTCTACGTGCCTATAAAAAAGGTCATTTCCTACACACAAAAAGATATGATCATTAATTTAAAATTAATAATCTAGATGATTTTTGTATGAGGACAACATTAAATGATTAAAATATAAATCAAAACTACCTGGGAGTCTTGATTGTTTTAATGGAAGTCCATTATCGTCGACCAAAAATGTGAATGGAAGGGTCCCCGTGCTTATCACATGTCTAGCTCCAGGAAATGCATCCATCTCAACCATATCACTATGATCCTCATCTTTTCCACCCTCTCTAGACTCTGATCGAGGTGTGGATGCCTGTCGATGCATGCCATGGCTCCTATCTAAATGAGGTGTGGAAGATGGAGAAGTAAATAGTGCTTTGGCAGTTGTATGACCACCCACATCAGGACTCTGTAGCATCTCTGTAGTGCCACAACTACCAACCCTAGGCTGAACAGGCTCCAAATATTCCTTTATAAAAAATAAAATGTTTTTTTGTGAGATAATGTAAAAGTTAAAGAAAAAAGTATCATAATTGAACATATGAGTGCATTAAATCAAAAAAATAAAAATTATGGTTATTACCTTATATGTGTTAAGTTGTGACATAAGGAGCTTGATCCTTTCTTTGATGTCCAGAGTTTGTTATGGACGATATAACATGTTAAATAGTTCCTTGTTAGCTTTAATGATTTTTTTTTTATTGAGACCATCGGATTAGTGCAAGAATAAAACCCCTCCTCGTCGGCGGAATCATGATCCACATGGCCTGCTAACTACATATAATTTCAGCAAAAGCAATGTTATTTCAATAAAATTATATAAGCAAATAATAAAAAAAACATAAAATGAAAGTGGAAATTGATAATCATTTACATGTTCTGCGGCTGGCCCTTTTCCACGATCATCCTGCCACATTATAATATAATTAGAACCCCCAAATATTTAAAAAATTGTTAATGATAACAAAAAAACAATTTTAACGATAATATTTACAACAATGTTAAAGATAATAAAAAAATATAATGCAATAAGTAGAGGTTTCTTAAAGAGGTGTTGCATAAGAACCTGCACACTATTAGTCAATGTGTCTATTTGATTCAAATGGTAATCCACTAATAACTCTTCCCCGGGAGCTATCTTTGTTATTGCACACAGGACTACTCGATTCTCTTCACGTCCCTCAAATATGCAATTCAGTTGTTTGTTTGTTGTCCCGGGTCATGTGTTGTTTATAAACCCTGCGATATTGTCGAAAGCTTTAGGCCTTCCATAAATATAGATAGTTGCTCCCTTATTTTTATCCTTGTTTATTAGTTTTATATAATTTGCGGCGAGTGCATATCTCCGCATACTTCGCATGTACCGAACTAGCCGCATCCAATCATTATAATTGTAACACGGTCCGACATAGTCCATCAATTCAGTTACTGTATTGTATTTTACAATTATTCCATCCATGGAAAATAGCCCCAAGCCATGCAGGGAGGATGGTGCAATGTGATATGTCCTATTGTTGACAACTAGGAGGTAGTTCTTTAGGTACCCACTGCTTCACCATATGCTTATACCTTAGTGGAACATCTATGTCTCCTATGCTCTCATCAACATAAGAGCATGATCCTCCTTTGGCAAGAAAAATTTTCATGCGTCTACAAAATTTTATTCTGACTTTTTCACCTGTGGTCCTTGTTTTCTTATCATATCTACTAGATGTAGTCGCATTTTCGACCTCTATTTGTCCTAAGCTTTCCTCACTCAATGAATAAATATATGACAGGTACCTATTTGGTTGTACCTTCAGTTGCATGTGCACGTGTTGTTAGTTAGTAGTCCATCATCATATTCACAGTTCTAAATAAAAATTTTATATCAGATCCATAGGAATTGAGCAGATTTGTCATTTCAAATATTTCCTATGCAAGAACTTTCTTAGAAACATGGTACCTAGACTTAAGACTAATGCATAATATTTTAGGTTTGGATGCCTTGGTGGGCCTAGGGTTCCATGGCTTAAGTTCGTTAGACACTTGACACTTGCTAGAATCATATTGCATCAGATTTTTGCCTGCATGAGGAATACAACCACATCCACTCTCATGTTTCTCCATGGTAGGATGCATCAAGTCCACAAAGGTATGACTAGTCTATGGTAGATGGATATGATGTGGACTAATTATTAAATTTCTAATGAGATCTGTCTCGGGAATCCTTAAACATGGTTGGCTCATTAAACACAAGGTCCAATTAAATTCCACCACATGGAAATGCAACATCAATATGAATGAACTTGGAAGGACTAGTGGTGGCTCTAGAGTGTGCCACATGGGACCACTACACATTTTAAAAGCTAATTTAGAAGACACCCTTATCAAAAAAATTCCAAGTATTTTGGAGAATTGGACTCAAACAAGATTTCACTAGGCTCTAATAATACCTCAGATCCATAGGAATTGAGCAGATTTGTCATTTCAAATATCTCCAATGCAAGAACTTTCTTAGAAACATGGTACCTAGACTTAAGCCTAATGCATAATAATTTAGGTTTGGATGCCTTGGTGGGCCTGGGGTTCCATGGCTTAAGTTCGTTAGACACTTGTATTGTCTTGTAGTAGATGTCATTATTTTTACATGACGTCCTGAACAGTTCATGGCGTGGTGTCCAAATAATTTGACTTGTTATGTTGTCAAGCTTGAGGTATGATAGATTTTTGCAAGTTATTGACGATCCAAGGTTATGTTCCTTCAGTTTCACAAGTGGTCAATGTTTCTAGGAGGTTTGAAACACTATGATATCATCTTGTGTTGTTGGTTACAATGATACTTCCACAACTTATACAATCTATATTATAGCACAATTGAAGACTCTAGTGATCCAAGATGTGAAGTTTGATGAGAAAGTAAGGTTCTCTAGTTCACAGATATCTCCCTCACTGATTGAAAGGAGTGAAGAGGTTGTTGTTCTTAGGGGTCATAGACCGACCATATACCCACCATGATTCGAGGAGTGGAACACATTAGCTATCCACTCCAGTTGGATAGGAAGGGTCGGAGAAGAGAAATCATTCTTAGGACCAAAAATTTAGGCGGAAAAAGGGGAGAGCTCTCCATTCCTGTCCTGGTTCTCTTGTAGCTGGATAGCCCAGAACTACAAGAATCCCTGAAATGGGATTTCAACTTAGCACATTTTTGGAAGAGTTTCTCTTTGGAGAGCACAGTACGATGAAATTTGCGAGCTATGTTCGGGGGGGGGTTATTGTCTATCGTTGGCCTCTATGGTAGAATCAGTCAGGGAGGCCTGAGAGACAGTGGTTTACCCTGTGGCGGATGTCAGCGGTTCGAGTCCGCTTATCTCCAGCCTATGATCCTAGCCAATACAATGGTATATGATAGAACAAAATTATTCAGATCCGACAGTTTGATTTATGATTTATCATTCATGGGCGTTGATAATATCTTTCCATTTAGTAGCACCTTAGGATGGTATAGCCTTTAATGATGAGGTTCAAATGAGGAAGGGCTTACGATGGATACCTAGGCACCCAGAGTGTGATTTTTAGAAGGTAGTTCCTTTCTAGGAGCCAGTGGTTGATTTCGAGATTGCAACATGTTCAAATTTGCAGAAGGAAAGTTTGTTTGAGTTGCAAAGGGAGAAAAATGATGTTGGTGAAAATAGTTTCCTCATAAAGAGGGTGTGTTTTCTTTCGAGGTAACTCTGAAATTGTTTGATTGAGTTGCAAAGGAAGCATAAAGAAATTGGTGAAAACACTTTCCTCATAAAGAGAGAGTGTTTTCTTTCTAGGTTACTCCAAAATTAAGTTACACCATACTTAAGGGTGCTTCATGTGATGTGGGGTGCATGGTGTATTGATATCCCTTAGTTGATGTGATGGACATACACATTGGATTTAGCTTTTGCATTGATTGTAAGACCTTGTCTTGATGCATATGTGGCATTCTTCCTTGGAGAATTGGAGACCTACATGGCTAGTGGCTTTCTTCATGAGAAAAAAATGGAGGTCGATTGCTTCCTTGGGATGATGGTTTTCCTTGGAGGAGGATAATTGGGCATCTTGGAGGAGGGAATTGAACCCTAGATGGCATAGGGACACTTGGTTTCTTACATGGAGACTTGGCCTTGAATTGAGGATACTTGGGTTGAAAACCAATCATGTAAGTGGCATTGACCCAGAGGTATACATGGCCTAAGAGGGAGTGTTGGAGAATTGGAGACCTTTGAAGGAGGAGTGTACACACACCTCGTGGAGCATTCAACATTCAATCCTTGTTTGTTGGATGTGCTTCCCTTGGAGCTTGGCATGTGTGAGTTGGAGTTGGAGTGCTACACATGTGGGGATATTTAGTAATTAGATGGATTTTTCGTTGTAGACTTGATACAATTTATGATTTTTTCCTTCCTTGACTTTCATAAAAAAAAATTGAGGAGAAGGTATCAACATCACTAGTACTTCTTCACTCCTAGACTCACATGCTTGCATTAGAAATGTGAGACTAGGGTGAACTTGTCTTCTTATACTCTTCTTCATGTGTATTTGATTTATGTTTGAATCAACCTTAGATTTTCTTGGTGATGTGTGATACTTTGTTGGATGAGTGTGATGTTTGGGGGGTAGTTCCTTTCTGGGAGCCAGTGGTTGATTTTGAGATTGCAACGTGTTCAAATTTGTAGAAGGAAAGTTTGTTTGAGTTGCAAAGGGAGAAAAATGATGTGTGATACTTTGTTGGATGAGTGTGATTCTTGGGGGGTATTTCCTTTCTGGGATCTAGTGGTTGATTTTGAGATTGCAACGTATTCAAATTTGCAGAAGGAAAGTTTGTTTGAGTTGCAAAGGGAGAAAAATGATGTTGGTGAAAACACTTTCCTCATCAAGAGGGTGTGTTTTACTTCGAGGCTACTCTAAAATTGTTTGATTGAGTTGCAAAGGAAGCATAAAGATGTTGGTGAAAACACTTTCCTCATAAAAAGGGAGTGTTTTCTTTTGAGGTTACTCCAAAATTAAGTTACACCATACTTAAGGGTGCTTCATGTGATGTGGGGTGCATGGTGTATTGATAACCCTTAGTTGACGTGATGGACATACACATTGGATTTAGCTTTCCCATTAATTGTAAGACTTTGTCTTGATGCATATGTGGTATTCTTACTTGGAGCATTGGAGACATACATGGCTAGTGGCTTTCTTTATGAGACAAAAATGGAGGTCGATTGCTTCCTTGGGATCACGATTTTCCTTGGAGGAGGATAATTGGGCATCTTGGAGGAGGGAATTGAACCCTAGATGCACGGGGACACTTGGTTTATTACATGGAGACTTGGCCTTGACTTGAGGACACTTGGGTTGAAAACCAATCATGTAAGTGGCATTGACCTAGAGGTATACATGGCCTAAGAGGGAGTGTTGGAGAATTGGAGACCTTTGGAGGAGGTATTTTCATCACTTGTACTTCTTCACCCATAGACTCACATGCTTGTGTTAGAGATGTGAGACTAGGGTGAACTTGTCTTCTTATACTCTTCTTCATGTGTATTTGCTTTATGTTTGAATCAACCTTAGATTTTCTCGGTGATGTGTGATACTTTGTTGGATGAGTGTGATGTTTGGGGGGTAGTTCCTTTCTGGGAGCTAGTGGTTGATTTCGAGATTGCAACGTGTTCAAATTTGTAGAAGGAAAGTTTGTTTGAGTTACAAAGGAGGTGATGTGTGATACTTTGTTGGATGAGTGTGATGTTTGGGGGGTAGTTCCTTTCTGGGAGCCAGTGGTTGATTTCGAGATTGCAACGTGTTCAAATTTGCACAAGGAAAGTTTGTTTGAGTTGCAAAGGGAGCAAAATGATGTTGGTGAAAACACTTTCCTCATAAAGAGGGTGTGTTTTCTTTCGAGGTTACTCTGAAATTGTTTGATTGAGTTGCAAAGGAAGCATAAAGATGTTGGTGAAAACACTTTTCTCATAAAGAGGAAGTGTTTTATTTCGAGGTTACTCCAAAATTAAGTCACACCATACTTAAGGGTGTTTCATGTAATGTGGGGTGCATGGCGTATTGATAACCCTTAGTTGACGTGATGGACATACGCATTGGAGTTAGCTTTCCCATTAATTGTAATACATTGTCTTGATGCATATGTGGCATTCTTCCTTGGAGCATTGGAGACCTACATGGCTAGTAGATTTCTTCATGAGACAAAAATGGAGGTTGATTGCTTCCTTGGGATGATGGTTTTCCTTGGAGGAGGATAGTTGAGCATCTTGGAGGAGGGAATTGAACCCTAGATGGTACGGGGACACTTGGTTTCTTACATGGAGACTTGGCCTTGACTTGAGGACACTTAGATTGAAAACCAATCATGTAAGTGGCATTGACCCAGAGGTATACATGGCCTAAGAGGGGGTGTTGGAGAATTGGATACCTTTGGAGGAGGCGTGTTACACACACCTCGTGGAGCATTCAACGTTCAATCCTTGTTTATTGGATGTGCTTCCCTTGGAGCTTGGCATGTGTGAGTTGGAGTTGGAGTGCTCCACATCTGGGGATATTTAGTAATTAGATAGATTTTTTGTTGTAGACTTGATCCACTTTATGATTTTCTCCTTCCTTGACTTTCATAAAAAAAAAATTGAGGAGAAGGTATTTTCATCACTTGTACTTCTTCACTCATAGACTCACATGCTTTCGTTAGAGATGTGAGACTAGGGTGAACTTGTCTTCTTATACTCTTCTTCATGTGTATTTGATTTATGTTTGAATCATCCTTAGAGTTTCTTGTCATAAGTAGTATTCACTTTTTTGTTCTGCATTACTTCTCTAATTCTAACAAAAGCACAATGGAAATGATCTCTAAATAGAGGAAGGTCATCTCTTTAGTTGATAAAATTAGGGAAAGTAAGAAATATGGAGAAAAAAAAGAGCAGGGATCTTCAAGGAGAAAAAAAAGGGCTAACCCTAACCCTAACTCGATTGGAGTCTTATGATTTTGGGGATAAAGCCCATGAAATTATCATTTTCGACCGCCTCCTTCTCTTTCTCTGTCACTCAGGATTTTATGTGGATCTTGGCCTCCTTATCTATCGCTATCCCTCGAGTTTCTCTTTCCCAGCTCCTTCTCTGTGTCTTGGCCTCCTCTTGTCCTAGCTCTTGCCCTCCTCTTGGCCTCCTTCTCTTGCCCAATGTCTATTATCTTCTATGTCGCACGACTGCAGTGCGAGTGTGGTCTAGCTCTTGCCCTCCTCTTCACCTCCTTCTATGTTGCATGAGTACAGTGTGAGTGTGCTCTAGATCTTGCCCTGATCCTCTTCGCATCCTTCTCTATCGCACGAGTGTAGTGTGAGTGTGCTCTAGATCTTTCCCTCCTCTTCGCCTCCTTCTCTGTTGTGCGATTGTGTATTTTGGGCTCTAATTTGATCATGAGTGTGAGACGCGCGGGCACGAGTCATGCAGTCTTTAATTTGTTTGTTTTGAATTATATATATATATATATATATTTTAATTAATATATTTTATAATATTAATTTATATTTAATTATATTTAACATATATAATATATATGTGGGTTAGTCATGTATTTAGGGGCTAGTGGATTAGGGATTGGTGGGTTATGGGTTAGTGGGGTAAGATGTTAGTGTGTTAGGGGTTAATGTGTGAAGGGTTAGGGGCTAGTGGGTTAGGGATTGGTGGGTTATGGGTTAGTGGGTTAGAGGGTTAGGTGTCAATGGATTCAAGGTTACAGGTTAAGGGGTAAAGGGTTAGTGGGTTAGTGGTTAGTGGATTAACATGTCAAAGGATTAATGATTAGTAGGGTATGGCTTAATATGTTACAAGTTAAAGGGTTAATGGTTAGTATGGGTTAAGTGTTAGTGGGTGAATAGGTTAGTGGTTCAGATGTCATTAAATGAGTGTGTTAGGGTTAGTGAGTTAGATATTAGGGGGTTAGTGCATTAGGGGATCAAGGATTAGTGGGTTATGGGTTAGTGGATAATGTGTTGGGGATTAGAAATCAAAGGGTCACATGTTAGTGTGTTAGGGATTAGGATTTAGTGGCTATGGGTATAATTAGGTTAATGATTAGTGGGTTAGACATTAGAGTGTTTGTTGTAGAACTAGAGGAATTTGTAATTTCCCTGGATAATTACCTAGGCAAGACACAAGTTCAAATCTAGCTAGATTACACTATAAGCCCTAGATTAGTGCCAACAACTTGCAATCCAATGCCTAGAAATAAACTTATGACATAACAAGAGTTAAGAAGTTCAAAGACACATGCGCAAGGGGGGTCCCACTCCTGGGGATTTGTTAAACACTAATGGACCAACTTCAATTTCACTCTTAAGAAATTAATCTCCACTACATAGAAGAGAATGAGCTTAGAGGGAACCCTTTTCAAGAGGAGAAGAAAAAGAAGAAGAATGAATCTCCACTACAATATTGGTTTAGTATCTTGAGATGATACTTCTGATGATCTTGCTCTATATGTTCTTAATTGGAATACACAATTTCCATTTGGACCTTGGTATCCCCCAAATATAGATAGTGACACTTTTCTCTCTCTCATGTTAAGGAAATGCATCCTAAAAAACTTGATGAAGAATTTGATACATTTCCTACTTCAAAAGGTATTAAAATTTTAAGGATTCAATATGATAACTTGAGGATTGTTTTGGGAGGATACAGACTCTAGTTGGAGACATGGTCTCACAAGGAGAGAGACTATAAATGATATTAAGCTAGATATATCCCAGTTCCACCATAATATTTTTTTGTTTGTTTGTTGGTTACCCTAATTAAATACATTACCCTTGACCATGTAAAAGTAGTGGTTGTGGGATTGTATCAAATGCATCTTCCAATGTTTAGGGATTAATTTTCTTCAATTCACATACAAAAATTTAGGACATTGTATGAACAAACTATTAGTATGTGGAATTTGTTTTGGTTTGGGAGGGTGCATAAAAAAAAATTTGGTCTTGGAGGATGCATAAATTTGTTGTATGTTAATGGAACATGTGGATTATGTTTTCCTATTCTATTCTAAAACTCCCTAGGTTGTTAACAAATTACAAAATATCCCACTTCAATGATAAATAGTTGATATTTACTTTGTACATGATAAAAAGGTTGTAATTCAAAATTCCACATCTAATAACCAAGTTAAAGTAGTTGAGCATAAAATTGGTGTGATAGACATAGGTACATAGGAATCCTTTGAGTGTTTTTATTCGATAATTTGTTTAAAATTGTTTTCATATTTACTAATTCAAATGCAAAATCTCAAATATATTTCTCTTTTGTTCACTAATGTGTTTTTCTTTGATAATTTCTAGTTGTTAAATTGTTTGCATATTTACCCATTGAAATGCAAACTCTCAAATATTTTTCTCGATTTTTTCATAAAGAGTTTTGAAAGACTTTTAACATAATTCTAAATTAATTATATAAATTTGTGTTTATTTTTCCTCTTAAATGAACCTTTTTTTTTGTAATTTTTGTAATGTACACATACATAATAACTAGTAATGTTAACTAATTAAATAAAATATATTTTGAATAGTTTTTAAAAGTCTTTATCACTTTATTTTCTCTCAACTAGTTCAAAGATGGTCTTCATATGCATCACATTTCAATGGGAGTTTAGTTCTAACTTTTCACGATAGAGTGATGAGGCATTCCTCTTTATGATGTGTATTGATGATGCAGTCCTCTTTATGATGCGTATTGAGGATGTTATTTTTGTGCACCATATAAATTTAATGTTAGTTTATGAATGCAAGTGGATAATTTTTCTTTGATATGTGAGAGAGTTAAGTGATTCTTGATTTGTGGTTTTAATACACAATTATTTATATGTTGGTTTTTCTTTAGTTGTGAATTCTTGAATTGAATCTCTATGGAATGAGATATATATATTGTGATTATTCTAGACTTATTCTTTTACAATGTGACTATTCTAAACTTATTCTGTTGCATGTACTCATTGGATGTGGAATTTAATTATCATACAACAAGTGCCTACACTTTAATTTCGAGTAAACTATAAATAAATAAGTTAACGATTTGATTAAAATAAGTACTTTTCTTTCTTTCCCTTTAAAAATCTATCTCTTATTTTATTATTTTAACTATTACCTTATTATTTTCCTTAGAAGGCCGATTTTAGACCTCAAATTTCTTTAATGGATGCAATTTTATGCTTTTAAACCAAATTTATTACAAATAACATAGATTATGAAACTTGGAATCATTAACATATCTACTAGAACATATGAAAAATAGGGTTTAATATGGTTTCCATGATGAATTAATGATGGAATAAAGTGGGTGTGTGAGTAAAATTTGAGTCCAGAAACCCTCCCATATCGTTAAGGCATGCCAATAGTCTATCCATGACAAATTTCGGTGCATACAGAAACAGTTTGAAAAAATTTCAACATTGTCCCCATTCACAGGTCCATGTTGTCGGTGTCTAGTCCTCGTGTAATTTTCATTCCTCGTTCATCGTTCCTAGTTCCTCGTTCCTTGACCATGGTTTAGTCCCCAAGATCCATTATTTTTGTACAAAAATACATACTAATGGCATAAAATTACCGACAAACTTTCGTCGATAGTATAGCAAATCCGTCGGAAGATTATTTACATTCGTCTCTCTTGCGAAGATATCAAATGATGCTTGGATTCATTTCATATTTGGTTTATCAACTTGAAATCTCAAATTGATACTTTGCAAGCTAGTTGGACCTTCAGTCAAATACAAATATGAAACTTGGAATCATTAACATATCTACTAGAACATATAAAAAATAGGTTTAATATGGTTTCCATGATGAATTGATGATGGACGAAAGTGGGTGTGTGAGTAAAATTTGAGTCCAGAAACCCTCCCATATAGTTAAGGCATGCCAATAGTCTATCCATGACAAATTTTGATGCTTACATAAATAGTTTGAAAAAATTTCAACGTTGGCCCCATTCGCAGGTCCATGTTGTCAGTGTCTAGTCCTCATGCAATTTTCATTCCTCGATCATTGTTCCTCGTTCCTCATTCCTTGACCATGGTGTAGTCCCCAATATCCATTATTTTTGTACAAAAATACATATTGATGGCATAAAATTATCAACGAACGTTTTCGGTCAATAGTATAGAAAATTCGTCACAAGATTATTTACATTCGTCTCTCTTGCGATGATATCAAATGAGGCTTGGATTCATTTCATATTTGGTTTATCAACTTGAAATCTCAAATTGATACTTTGCAAGATAGCTGGACCTTCAGTCAAATACAAATATGAAACTTGGAATCATTAACATATCTACTAGAACATATGAAAAATAGGGTTTATGGTTTCCATGATGAATTGATGATGGAAGAAAGTGGGTGTGTCACTCAAATTTGAGTCCAAACTCCCATATCGTTGAGCACGTACCAATATAGTCTATCCATGAAAAATTTCCAATGCATACATAAGTCTTTGTATTTTTCTAATGGCTATATGTGAATCTCAATTCAATAAGATTTAAATAGAGTAACAATATTGATGAAATCTTATCGATCATGATGGTATAAAATGAAATATCTTCTCTTGGTTTCAACAATAATTTATCCTCTCCTCTTTGAACAAGATGACCAGCCACGCGTGAAGGTGGAAGCTCTTATGACCACTCCCCTCCCCTCACATCATGAGTCTAAACCAATCTATAAAATACTCTAAATGTCCGAAGCGACAGCATCCTATTTATAAGATTTACGTATAGAAACTACAAAGAAACGAAGTGGAAATATTATATAGTCCGCATTACCTAATCCAACATCATGCAATCATCTTATTCTCTATCTTGATCTTCTTCGTGAATTCCACGACATGCAACTATCATCATCACGGTTATTACGGCTTGATGTTGAGAAAGTTAGTGATATCATCATCGTCATGATGTCATTTTTGAGCATATTTTCATCAACATCATCATCGGGAATTGCAATGTGTCTCCTATGTCTAGATCATGATCTTCTTTGTCTTCTTCATCCTATTGACCTCCATGATCTTCATTTCTGTCGATATTACGTGAATCATCTTCTTACAGTCCTTTAATATCATCTTCTTCACAATAAATGAGTATCACTTAATTATCCTTCCTTGGATCATATCTAACAACAGCCCATTAATCCCTTTCACTTAGAACATTTGAGTAAAAGACACATTCATTATTTAGAAAACATAGCGATCGTGTCCTCTTTCAAACATGGTTGTTTCAATCATTAGAAATTCGTTGGTATGTTGAATAGCAGTTCTTTCCCCATCATGTCCGGCATTAAGTAACCTATGCATTTTGATAGAACATAGCTAGTTTGAAGGAATTAAAGTCACACTCAAGTATATCATTTAATACCCATAGTATCTATTTGGACTCGGGGATGTCTGTCACTCCTAAGAGAAACATTAGAAAGTAACTGGAATCTTTTGATTTATCCACTATAGAGGAAACATTAGTAACCTGGAATACTGCAGTTATCCCACTATAAGAAGTTTTCCTTGTTTCATCCAATTGTTTGATGCGAAATTTACGACCATTGCACCACATAGCATTGTGGTGTTTCAACTGCAATATGTCAGATATGTAAAAGATGCATTGTCAATTATTAAATTAACATATATTTATATAACTTCAAAAGTATCTGAAAAATACAGTACACATGTAGTCACATTAATATAATATAAAATAACTGAATAAAATGGGTGAAATTGCTTACCTATCCATCTTTCAAACCATATGCTAGATAAATTTCCCTCTGCGTAACATTGACATCTCCATTACGAAGAGCTTCTCTAACCAATTCAGACAGTCGTTGCCATGATAACCTACCTCCATTATGTTTTTTGCATCTTTCAATCCATACATTCATCCAGTCAAGATTGTTTGCAATGTATAAACGCAGTGCATCCCTCTCTAGAGCAATTGAATCCAAAAAACATAATTCACCAATATTAAATATTAGTTATAATGTACAATATGAAGGTAATTATTAATATTTATAATTTATGAAAAAAATTATATTAATATATTAATGAGTATGATAATATACACAAAAACGAAACTTTATATGTATTATTAACATAATTTTTCACAATTATTAATATATTATCTCTCATTTTTTTCATTCTACCTTTCCCTAATAGATGCTCTTGATCTTCAAATTTTTTGATGGAGTTCACATCCCAAATGTGATCCACTGCATGCATAGTTGGTGCTACTAATTTAGCAAGATACTGACTAATATACACCATGGATTGATATACCATATATCCCTCCACCATAGAACCCTCAGGACGTGCTCTTTGTCTAACCAACGCCTTCAATGATTTCAAATGCCTCTGTACCATCCACATTGACCTTGTGTGAATAGGTCCACAAATTTCAATCTCCTCAACTTGGTGTATGAGGTAGTGTTCTTGTGCATTGAAAAATGTAGGAGGTATATACTTTTGCATTTCACACATTAGACAAAGGATTTCTCTCTTCCAATACTTTATATCATCTTCATGGATTTGTTTCAATGACAACCATCTACATGAGATCGTGACACAAGAAAATAACATGTTACAACATAACATAATATAATATATTACATTACATTACAAGTAAAACACGTGTCATTAAGTAAAAAAATAATTTGAAAGAATATTTTTCTTATAAATCAAAACTACATCTTACCTCATGTATTTTCCAAGATCATGTATAACTTGTTTGACATTGTTTTCAAAGCTATTTGGGAGAGATAGTGGTAGAACATACTGTAACAACAAAATGAATCGTTATTTGTTTCGACCAAAGTAGACAAGAAAAACAAAAAATATCTATAAGGCCAATATATATAAATATGTATACCAAAATTATTACCTTAATGAAGGTAGCCAATCATGTGTTTTTAGCCCACCAAATTTGCCTTTCTTCATTAAGATATATTTTATGTTTGAAGCAAAACCCCTGGGAAATTTAATTCTTTGAATGACCTCTTTTACAACATTGCTTTATTTCTCTATTAATAACCATGGAAGGTTATTTCGGTCTAGTACTCCATCTGATCTGTTTGAATATCAGATCACACTTCACATTGCATGATTGGCTTCCTGAATGTCAGTACAAATTTTGACAATTTTGTCTTTGTCCCTCCTACCATCTATGATTCGTCATAATGTTTCAGTCACATTCTTCCCGATATGAATTGTATCAAAAAAATGAGCTATTTTTAGCTCCTCATAGTAAGGCAACCTCATAAATTGAGCGGGATAAGATTTTATTCCTCGTGGAAGCCCATTATCAATACCTTCATGATGATTGTGGCCTTCATGAATCATAAAATAAATCACAAAAATAATTATCAAATATGGTAAAATAAATTCAATGATTAAAATAAACATTTAAAACATTACACGATCTACGATACAGTATGAAATTGAGTACCTTGACGATTTCTATTATATTCCAACCTCCATAGGTGAGGTGTCATTCTTCATGGTTTTAAACCAGTCTCTTCTTTCCCATTGAAAAGATATTTTTCAATAGTACGATACCTATGGTTCTTAGCAAGAAGGGACTATACTCATCAAACACCATATTCCCTAAACCTTTTGAATGACGATACTTCATCTTAGGGCCACAAATTGGACATGCAAATTTACCCTTTGTTTGAAGACCTGCAACAAATGGATTAATGTCAATTATACGATCAGATTATTTAAAAAGTAAACATACACCATGATAACATTAAAATATTGTATAGTATTAAAGAGAAATATTAGAATGCTTATACATACAACAAAAATGTGTTAGTCCAAGGGAATCATGAATTGGCCATAAAAGTATTCCATGTAATTTAAATTTCTTCTCCCCAATTGGTTTACATATGTCATACATTGTGATGCCAGCCCACAACTTTAGTAGCTCGTCGATAAGAGGCTCGATATATACATTCATATCTTTAACCTGATACTTACCTAATTGTTTGAAATTACACATAATTACTAAAGGAATGATATCATGTAATATATATAATTAAATAAACAAACAAAAGATATTATGCAAAAATTGAAACAAATGAAAATGTTAAATTCAAAAAATTAATGTAAACAAATACCTGGAACAATCATTGTGCTCCCTCTTTATTGACATCCAAGGAGGAATATTATTGTTGATAACAAAAATAGGCCACATTGAGTAAATAGAACTAAGCTCTCTGAATGGATTAACACCATCAGCTGCCAATGAAATCCTAACATTACGAGGTTCATCCTTGAAATCTACCCATTTTTCCTCAATTTCCCTAAATGCGGATCCATTGGCAGGCATTTGAAGAACACCATATTCACTTCTATTACGTGCATGGTAATCCATAAATTGTGCTATGCTTTCACACCTGAAAAATCAATGCAAACATGGAATTATGGGAATATGACGAAGAACCTTTCGAGGCACCCTTTTTGTTACTTGATCGATTCGATATATACTGATAAGAAATTGAAGACATTCGGTTTTCAAAGCATGTTGTCCATAATATATAATATGATCATTAGGACATGCATCTATAGTTTAATAATCCATTCCAATGTCTTTCATAATGGCATGCAAACCTCGATATGTACGAGGTAAAATATTTGACGATTGTAACAAAAATTCACCTAACAATCTACAACATAACAAACAACTAGTTAATGTAAGAATATTAATCGTAAAAAATGCATTCTTATTTTACACATTAATTAACACTAAAAACAAATATAAAAAAATCAACATTTATGTACAGTATGAGATGAAACATATTACATACCTTAGTATCTGTGTCATACAAGTGTTCGACAAATTATTCATAACCTTTAAGTTCACCAACAACAATGTAGTGGAGAGAATATTTGCTCTTGATCCTTCATAAAGTCGTTTATTTTCCTTTTCTAATAGAGGTTCATCATAAATACCAACATTTTCCCCATCCTCATCCGATTGCGAAAACAAATCTTGGATCATTTGATTTGTCCCATCATCTTCTTCCATGGGATCATTAACTGGATTTGTCCCATCATCTTCTTCCATGAGATCCTCATTTGCTTGGTCATGATGATGTTCCTCAGCTTGTACAACATCACTTCTACTAATACTTGGTGCAATATTCTACGAAAAGTTAGAGGGAAACTCTAACTTTATAATTACAAACAATCATGCAAAATTAGTGTATACTATAACAAACATTCAAACAATATATATACATATATATAATTTTATATAAAATTGACAAAATAAAAAAATGATAATGAATATATAGCTAATTACCATGGGATGATATTCATTCGATCCACCATCAATGTGACCATATTTCCTACAATGTTTTGTAGCTGTTGCTATTAAAATTCTTACAGGACATCTGAGGCAACATTTTTTACAAGGGCAATAACATATACCATCACCCTTTTCACCCTCTTTACTTTTTTCCCCACCTCTAACAACATTCTGCGACATTTTTCCGCACAAAAATACCCTTTCAGAACCGTCATTGTTATAGCAAGATTGTTACAACATCTTTAAATTGTAAAATATTTATAGGCCAATTTTAGGTCACCATCATTGCAATTGCAACGATAGTGACCTAAAAATATATATATTTTTTACACGTATTTATTTTAGGTCATTTTCAATGGTAAAGTTTGACTAAATTACTATGGTCAACGTTCATCACTTATGCGACGACCAATCTATTGGCGTTGCTTATGCGATGAACATTGACCATTATAGTTCAGTCAAACTATAGGCATCGAGATTGTGATGAATACGGGGTACATTTAGAAAAAAATAACTTTTTCTCTTGCATGTTGCGATGAAAGAGTACTTTCGTCGCAGGTGGTCCTCGCAAATTTTTCAATATGTATTAGTGTATTATTGTTAGGCCTATGGTAAATGATCATTGTTTGCATGCTAGAGTAAGGGTTATCCCGAGATTAGCCTTTCCCCAGTCATTAAAATTTTCCTTGTTGTGTTGTCAAGTTGGTTTATACTGGCTTCTTACCTCACATTTATCCTACCTAAGAGAAAATACAAAAAGAGAACATCCAGACTGAAGGAGATACCTTCATAAGAAAACATAAAGCCCATTGATTAATTGGCCAGATCTCAAGATCTGGAGAACCATTCCACTCACAAACCCTGCAAAGTCTAATTGGGCCTCGGTGGTGGGTTTGGTTCCTACTGTTGAAACAAGGAATTTAGGACCCATCAACAGTTCCATGCTAACAATGTGGTTCATTTTTCAACAACATAAAAAAATGAAGTTAGGTATCTATGCCTACCATAAAATCACAATTTGAAACCCTTTATTCCCTTAATCCTTAAAATTTCCCCTAAGAAAGGGAGTATAAATGAAGTCCTTTGATAATTAAAACTTTAAAATACATGGGACTTCCTTTGTTTTTCTATAAACAACGTGGGATCAGGGGCAATCATATATCCCCCCTTCTTCAGGAAAAATTGCCCTCAAATATAGTAGGAACTATGCTAGAAGTTAATGATCTGGATTTATGAGTGGAACAAAATAAATAGCAAACTGAATACATTAATACAGAGTTACAGAGAACAAAAATAGATATCCAGTGAACAATAACATCTATTGAATAAATAAAATAGGCTGGAACTATAAAACTGCAAAACTGAAAACACCTTGCTCGAATGGTGGTAACTATCTTTGAGAAGAGATGTGGTTTCTACGTGCATCCGTTTAAGAAAAATGATTACAATGAGTCTTCAGAGGCCTTTTTAAAATTACTCATGAATTCCAAAACCCTAGACATTGAAAAACCTAAGACTAGGAGATGAAATGCCAAAAGTTATGTGGGCCCTGATGGGTAAGTTGGTACCTCAACTTCCCGGGGTCTTAAATTTTGCATATGACCTCCGTTTTAGGTGTGTGATAGACCGTTGGAAAGGTATTTTCAATAACTACAAAATATTCCATAAAACTCTCACTCCTTCTATAGCTTGACTATGGCAAGCCAAAAAACATTGTTTAGGGCCCCAAAACAGCCATGGAAGTACAAAAAGATGTATTGACATGAAAACTTCCAAACTAAGCCAATTGGAAGAGGTGGGAGGCCACCAATATCCACCTGTATGTTGTGTAGGGATTCAGGATAGCCCCAGAAGTGTAGAAACCACAATTACAAAGAAATGTCATCATTACAAAGAAGCTTGTTGAACTAAAAACTATCAAAAGGAGACAATTGGAATAGGTGGGTGGCCACCAATATCCACCTAGATCAATCCTCCCCCCTTAAGAAGAAATGATCTCCATTGCGTTGAGTTCCCCCATCAGGTGAGGAAATATTTGTTGAATTTGTCCCTGGGTGATCCAATTGCCTTGGTGTAGGAGATGCCCTACCTTGACAACCCGATAAATTTGGATCATCTGTTGGCGAGTTCCATTGACTTGTGTGTCCACTATATGACCAATGGATGCATGTTCCATGCATTCATGGTTGAGATCTATTGGTTTCAATTGTTCTGCGATCTTTGAGGTGTCCAATAATGGTGGAAAATATGGTCGGAGGAGGTCCACATTGAACACTAGGTGCAAGCCAATGAAGGGGGGAGTGTGGAGTTCAAAAGCATTGTCACCCACAACCTTGGTGATAGTGTAAGTCCCATAATGAAGTGGACATAGATTCCAATGGGGCCATGTAAGGCGTTATTTCTGAAAATGTAACCAGACTTTGTCTCCCACATGAAACTTCTGTGGTACCTTGTGTTGATCATGGCGGTGCTTGTACTTAGCATTGGATTTCTACAAAATATCATGGACCTGTTGGCAGATGTGTTGAATCCGCTCAATGAATATGGTGGATTTGTCGGCCTCAAACTGAACATGGTAAGATTCTTTCTGTGTGGTTGCAAGAGGTAGTGCAACATCAATGGGACCCAAGAGTTGGAATCTGAGCCCCACCTAAAATGGGCTATGGTCAGTGGATCTATGGAGAGCCATGTTGTAGTTGTTTTGAACATAGGGAAGACTCTCATCCCATGTATGTGGATTCTTAGAGTTATACATGCGTGGGATGTGCACAATAATTTGATTGGCGACCTTTTTCTCACCATCAATTTGAGGGTGGAAGGTAGTGGATTTAGTGATTTTGGTGTCCAACGGTGACTAGAGAATCCACCAAAATGTGTTGAGGAACCTACTATCCCGATCGGATATGATGGTCTATGGTATCCCAAAATGGACCCACACTCGTTTGAAGAAGAGCTCAACAGTATCTTCCACTGTTATGCTCTTCTTGCAAGCTGTGAGAATGGCCATCTTTGAAAACCAATCAACCACCACAAATACACAATCATTGCCTTTCTTGGTGGATATAATTCCATACATGTAATCCATCAAGATGGATTCCCAAGGCCTCTCGGTAGTAGGAAGAGGGGTGTATAATCCTTTCTTCTTGATGGTTGGCTTGGAAATGGCACAGGCAGTGTAATATCTGATATATTTGCTGACGTCCTGTCAAAGTTTTGGCCAATAAAAATGTTTTTGTAGAACAACCACAATTTTCTCCACGCCAAAATGTCCTGCCATCTGATTGTAGTGAGCCTCCCAAATAATTTTTGCATGCTCGCTTGCAGGAACACAAAGGTGGCCCATATGGAATAACATTATGTCCTGAATGTGAAAATCGGTGACATTTGTGCATGTAACTAAGAGCCGATAGGTGGTGGCGAAGTCAGGATCTTGTTGATAAAGTTGGGGACACTCAGATGCCTCATGCCCACAAGAATGGATCACAGTGGTGAGTGAAGACATGTGAGGTTGACTGAGGTAGTCAACGACACGATTTGTGCTCCCTGTATTATACTTGATGTTGATATGGAACTGTTGCAAGTATGTGGACCACTTATGATGGTAGTTGTTCTACAACTTCCCCTGTGTCTATATGAACTACAAAGGCTTGTGATCAGTGTGGATGATTGTCTCCTTTTCCCAAAATGTAATGTTTCCATTGACGTCAAGATTGTACAATGGAATACATTTCCTTGTCATAGGTGGGGTATTTCTAGACAATATCTTACAGTGTCTCACTATGGTATGCTACTGGATGACTGTGTTGAGTGAGAACTACACCTACAATGTAATCAAATGCATCAATATCAATATCGAATGGTTGTTTCATATGTAAGGATAGTATTGCAGCTGAGCACAAGGGATTCTTCAGATCATCAAACGCTCTTTTTTCTGCCTTACCTCACACGAAATTTTCCTTGCCACCACCCTTGGTCACTTGGATGAGGGTGCATGCAATATGGGAGAATCCCAACATGAACCTTTGATAGAAGTTGGCAAGTCCCAAGAAGCTCTGAAGCTCGGTTAGTGTGGTCGGAGCTAGCCAATCATAGATGACTTGGATCTTAGCTAGATCCACATGTACCCTATGTTCATCAACAAAGTAGCCCAAGTATTGGAACCCGTTCATGCCAAAGGAGAATTTTTCCAATTTGGCATATAACTTGTGCTATTGCAGAGTGCTCAAAACCTACTGAATATGATGCATGTGCTTCTGCCAAGTTCTGTTGAAGATGAGGATTTCATCTGGATATACCAGCAAAAAAGATATGGTGAAGGGTCTCAATACATCATCCATCAACCTCATGAATGTTGTTGGTGCATTTGTTAGGCCAAAGGGCATGACCAACCATTCAAATAGACCTTCTTTAGATTTGAAATTTGTCTTCCATACATAATTCGGTTCGATGGGAACCTAGTGGTAGCCAGAATTTAGGTCAATCTTGTTGAAGAACTTCGCCCCCTTGAGTTGGTTAAGAAGGTCATCAATTCAGGGAATTGGGTGTTGGTTCCTTACTATGATTTTGTTTAATGCTTTGTAATCAATGCAGATTCACCAGGTCCTGTATTTATTTTGCACCAGTACAATCAGACTTCTGCAAGGGGAGGAGTTGGGTATGAGGTGCCCCTTTTGAAGAAACTCTTGGATATGACACCTTATTTCAGAATTTTCCATTAGTGAGTGATGATAAACTGGTCCATTAGGCAGAGGTGCATTAGGGGTTAGATCAATTCGATGCTTGACTTGGCAGTGCATCAATACCCCAATGAGTGAGGAAAAGATGTCTCTGTACTCTTCCATGATTCTGTCCACTTGCCTCTATTGCAAAGAGAGGCTCTTTGTAGAGGTCATGGATGTGGCCATGACCTTCTGCTTACTATGAGCATGGATCACAAAGAATACAAACTTCCTGGTCTATGAAATGACCTTACTGCATTTCTTAGCTGAGATTAAAGAAACAACGGTAGGCGACGCTACCTTTTGTATCCTGTACAATTTTCTACCCAAAGTAATAATAACATTGTGGGGTATAGAATCATACACAGCATGTCGCTTCCACAAATATAGTTGTCCTAAAAGAACATCACAAAATTAAATGGAAGAAATATCACACAATACATCATCTTTGAATGGATTGATGTCATAGGGAAGATGACATTGTTGGCTGACGCAGAGATCTCTTCCTTAGTGAAGCTAGATGATGGTGTATGGATACTGGTGCAGTGTCATCAGTAGGTCCAGCCGCTTGACGAACTATGATGATATAAATTTCTTCTAACGGCCACTATCAACAATGAAATGAAGTGGTGTCCCCTTTACCCACATCTGTGAGTGAAAGAGGCATTACCCTTCCTTTGGTTCTTCTGGTTCACTTGGATGGAATTTGGTGGTAGATACAGTGGCGTTGGGTTCAAAATCTATAATCTACTTCCCTCCTTATGGATTTGATTTAGAGTCAGAATCTTCCTCTGACTCAGAACCTTTCCGCTCGGCCACGAGTGAGTGCTTAGAGTGAAATTCTTTGGTGTTGTGACAAGGGAATCTATGGTATTCACACCACTTTCCCATGTCCTTCTTCAACTTCTGATTACCCTTCTTGTCTTGCAGCTTGGACTGGTTGTCCTGAGAATGGCCATATTTTCTTTGTCCCTTGTTTTGTGGGTTGGGGCTGCCTTTTCCCTGCTTCGGCTCTGAGGATTTTGGAGATCCAAACTCTCGCCTCTTTTTCTTAAATTTCTTCTTGATATTAACAACATATATATAAGTCGTATCTAATGATGCAATGTCTAGAAACTCCATTTCTATTTGAATGTATCTATGCAGACATCCATAACATTTGAGCACCATATGTCATTTAGAGTCTTTGATACCCAATTTTGTGCATAGGGTATGGAAAATATTGGTGAAATATGGTACTTTCTAGTCCCTTTCCTGACGTAGGATGGTCCATCTTGTGTACTGGTCCTCGTAGCTTCCAACAAGGTAGTATTTTTATTTAATGGCATACTTGAAGGAATCCCATGTGGGAGTGACCACAAATATTGCAGATTCATCTATGGCCCTTTGCTCAGAGTAAGTATCCCACCAGTCCTCAACATGGGGGATGACTTTGAGGAGTGCAAAAGTAATCTTTTCCCTATTGAAAAAATTGTGGACCGAAAAATACCCTTCGAGCAGATTCAACCATTTATCTACAACATCTACATCTATATCTCCTTCAAATAATGGAATATCGAAATTTATGTGTACCTTAAAGGGGGTTGCATGGTTGCTTGATGAAGATGCGTCTCCCGTGGGCAGTTACCGAAGGATTTGTGTAAAGTTGTCCATCATTTTGCTCATTTTTCACGCAAGAGATTCCTTGTCCCCCATGTATTTTTGTAGGGCTCAATGTGGTCAATCTTGCAAAGGATTGACTGGTTCGATTCCCAACTTCTTGTACCCAGATCTTGTCGGGGACATGCATGGAGAAAAATAAATGAAGAGAAGACCACTCTGATACCACTGATATGGATTTATGAGTGAAATGAAATAAATAATAGAATGAATACAATAACATAGAGATATGGAGAACAACAACAAATATCCAGTGAATAATAACTTCTATTGAATAAATAAAATAGGTTGAAACTATAAAATTGCAGAACTGAAAACAACTTGCTCGAATGGTGGTAGCTATCTCTGAGAAGAGATGTGGTTGCTACATGCATCCATCTAAGAATAATGATTACAATGAGGCTCCAGAGGCCTTTTTAACAATACTCATGAATTCCAAAACCATAGACATAAAAAACCTAACCCTAGGAGATGAAACGCCAAAAGTTATGTGGGGCCCGATGGGTAAGTTGGTATCTCAACTTTCTGGGGTCGTAACTTTTGCATACGACCTCTGTTTTAGGCATGTGATAGCCTGTTGGAAAGGTATTTTCGAGAAATACACATTATCCCATCAAACTCTAACTCCATCTATGGTTTGACTGTGGCAATCCAAAAAAACATTATTTAGGGCCCCAAAATGGCCATGGAAGTACAAAAAGATGTATTGACATGAAAACTTCCAAAATAAGCTAGTTGGAATAGATGGGCGGCCACCAATATCTACCTTGATGTTGTGTAGGAATTTAGGATAGCCCCGGAAGTGAAGAACCCACAATTACAAATAAATGTCATAATTACAGAGAAACATGTTGAACTAAAAACTGTCAAAAAGAGCCAATTGGAATGGGTGGGTGGCCACCAATATCCACCTGGATCAATCAAAGTGTAACACCCCCATTTATAATCCATGTTTTAATAATTTATAATTAAATACAATGTACGTCTGTGGCCCAAAATATGTAATTTGTAAACATTGTATATGATTGTAATAATAAAATAAATGTGATGTTGGTTGTGGGAGGACACAAATGGAGTAACTGGGGGCTAAGTTTCCACAAGAGAGGGGAATGTTTAGGAATGTCTAAGAAATGGTTCCAAGGGGGGGGAGATTATTCATGGATATTAATTCCAACCCACTTTCCTAAAATTAATACTTTGAATGAACCTTCCAATTTCCTTTTGAGTGTATGAGGGCCCAATCATTAAACACATGTAAGAGGGGATAGTGAGAAAATTTACATCCCATAGTTATGAGAGCATGGGGGCTAAGTACAATCAATTTTGGGGAATGTGAGTAAACTCTCATGGGTAAAAGAGAAATTTGAGTGGCCATTGTGATTTGTTTTTGGAGTAGCAAGGGAGTGAAGAGCATTGGAGCTTGAGGGAAGCTATAGTAGGTGCTATGGGTAGCTCGTTGGATATATTGTTGCATGAATATGGAGGTTGTTAGTCCTATAGAGAGGGGTATTTCTGTGTGAAATATTTTCCCTTGAACAATGGGTTGTTTTGTTAGTTTTCTTGGGGCTACTAGCGTCCCTAGAGTCCCCAACAATAAAGATTCCTATCCAACCTTGTGTTGGAGCCTTGGAAGGAAGTGGGAATGCCTAAGGGATTGTTTGCAATGAAGGGGGGTCCCAATTCCCTGGGTTTCATAGGTTGAGGGGAAGAGAGATTGAGGATTGGGATAGATGTTAGAAAAATAGTTGGTTGTGAGAGTGAATTGGGATGTGTGAGAGACACCCTCTTTTAAGGAATACTAGCCCCAACTCAGGGGTCATTTGTTGCTGAGATTTGGAGAAACAAATCTATGACTATATGGAAAGTCTGTCCCCCACAGTCACTTGCTCATTATTGTTAAAAGATAAGTTGTTTTTTTATCTTTGTTTATCAATTCTATTCATGGGTTTTTAGTTTTGTGCACGAACATTGAGTTTTTAGCAAAAGTATATGCTATTTTGAGAATGATACATTAGTTGCATTCATGTTTTTAATAGTGCTATTAGAAGCATGCACATTTTAAGCAGGTTTCACTGCATTTAAATTAATAGGTATCAAATATTTTTTTTATGTTATGTAGTGGGGTCACAACACAAAGTTCCACCTCTGTGATGGTAACTTTTCCCATGGGAGTTTTGGCCAATTTTAAGATGACCCGGATCGTTGGTTTTTAAAAACATGATCAAAACATGTGGAAGTTTGACTCACCATAAAAAAGAGGCTTGTTGAAAATGGGATGATTTGAGTGCCCTGTAGTCGATGCCACTATTAGCTTGATGTTGGGAACCTCCATGGATTATTTTGAAGTATCTTACTTTTCGAAACTTTGAGTATGCTCAAGAGTATATTACTCTTCAAAGCTTATCGTACAAAAAAATCCTTCAACCATTAGGACTTCAAAATGAAAAAGGGGCATTCAAGTATTCTAGGAAGTTTGTCTTCCCAAGCCCCAAGTACAACCTGCAATCATTGGAGTTGCAAAATATTAACGACTTCAGAGTGTTTCACTTTCCCAAGCCCCAAGATAGAAGTAAAGGATCCTTTCACTCATTAGAAATATAAAATATGAAGGACCTTAACTACAAATAATTTGGCTTACCACTCAAACCCCCAATGCCCATTATAAAATTAATTAAATTAATTTGTTCAATGAGGCTAGTAGTTTTTTTTTTTTTCTTAGTTTATTTTGGTCATTGATCGTTGGTGTAGGTAATTCCTAAATATGTGTAAATCATTAACTATATGTAACTAATGTTTTTAAACATGGGAATCAATAGTTCATTAAAATGATATGGGTTAGGCCTGGGATCAAATCAATTGGCTGCCACTATAACCTAAGAGTATGTCCAACAATTTGCAAGCTAGATATACCAATAACTTGTGACTTAACAAGGGTCGAGGCATCCTGAGGTGCACCAGAGTGAAACTCTATCCTAGGGGGAATCTACCCTTCAATCCTTATCACAATGAGCCAACATGTCACTTAGAGGGAATTGAACTTGGGTGGGGAGGAGAACAACTAGATCTCCCAACCACCCAAGCTAAACCCTTAAGTAGCAATTATACAACAGATCTTAAATATGTCTAGGTCATTCCTAAATATGTGTGTAGGTCATTAACTACAATTAAACACATCTTAAATATGTATGTATCTCATTTCTAATCAAACATAACAAATAAAATAAAATGGTATTCTATCTTTTATAGATAGTCTTCGTGGAGGCATATTTGGAAACTCTATTCATGGCTTATTAATTGAAGTTTAATTGTTTTCTATTTGCACTCTAGAGTAAAGTTGATCACACATAATTAAATGGATGTAAACTCAAGTATCATTTAAATAATGTATAGAGAGACATATAGAAGACTTATCATCTCCTTAAATATTGGTGTGATAATTCTTCCTCATATCAAGGGTCTTGCTATAATCCTCTTGTGCGTTTATAAGTGATAACTTAAATAAATATAGGAATGACAAGTTTTTGGCCCCTTAATACACCTCAAAGCATCCACTTCATTACGTTTGTTATCTTTATTATTGTGGCAGTGTTCATTACCATTTCAATGATTTGGTTCTATCTAGAAGTGGAGGAACATGAACAATGGTGGAGGCATCAACTTTAGGATCTCAAACTAATGATAAAGGAGAGAATGAGTCCCTATTTTACATCATTACCATACACAACAAACTGACATGATAGAGTAAAGAGAAGCTAGATAAAATCTATGATATCAGCTCCTTCAATGATTACAAAGACTATTGATTAAGCACATTACAAGATTTTTCTTAGGGTGGAGTGGTTCTTAATAGAGTTAAGCCTGACATTGTTAAGGGGGTCCCTTGTCCCACATAAAAGCGGGTCTCATACATCAATTTGGTATTTTTCTTAACCCATGGTCCTTTAAACATCAATATTATGATTGACCTAATTTATCAAATGGAAAGTTGTTTGGGTGATGAAAACTAAAACCACAAAAGTTGTTATTTCCTTTGTTAATATCTCCAATGCAAATAACAATACATGTGTCTAGAATAAGCAATTTTGTTTTGGCTTTATCACTAATAACATGGTGGGTCGTGAATTTATTCCAAAGTGCTTTCAATGTATGTGTTTCCTTCTCATTAAATTAGGTGATCTTATCTAGATATACATAGATGTTTGTTTCTCACTAGTTTTATTTATTTTCTTCTGAATAATGAATGAAAAGGTAGAAGGATTTGAAAATGTTTTATTGCAGCAACAACAGAGTGAAAAACCTCCAGTCCTGGGAATTGTTGGGTTGGGTGGTTTAGGAAAAAATGACCTATCTTATTCGGAAGACGAATACTTCCCACTGACATAAAGAAGAGACTTCAGATTAGTATCGATCCACTCGATGCGGAGGAACGAGAGATATTCTTAGACATTGCCATCAAAACAGGTATATGGCCATCAAAATATGGGATGGGTCACACTGGAAAGGGTTTCAAAATCTTGAAGACAGTGAGAATGTGATAGATATGCACGATCACCTTCGAGATTTGGGGAGAGATATCGCGAAAGCTCCAGGATTGGTGCGGGGGATAGAGAACATTGATGGATGGGTAAGAATTTGGATCTTAAGGTAAACACCAAACCATTTAAATGAACAAAATATATTTAAAGAAAATAAATGTGGATTATTTTTTATTAATATATTAATGGAATTTAAGATTTTTTAAATTTTATATTAATTTTATATTTATTTATAAGAATTGTGAACAATTTTAAAAAGAAAATGAAATACTATGAATTATTATATTTAACAAGTGTTTGTTGTCTTTGTTATAGGGTTAGTGGTCACAAAACTATGTCATTTATAAAGTCACATATGTGTTGGAATCTGTTGGAAACATGCTCAACAAAATTTTATATTTGAATACGACACCCTATCACAAATTATCCTTGCATGTAAAATGAAAGGAGCGGAAGTTGCAGATGTAGCAGTAAAGTAGTAAGGGAAAAAAAACCTAATCGTGCATCTTTAATTATGGATTGAAGAGTCTCTTAAATTCTTATAGAAAGAGGTTCAATTCATCTATTGATAGGAAAATGATTATTTTTTTTTTAAAATACAAAATTCAATAAAAGAATATTAAACATTGGAAAACACCATAAATTTGCACTCAACATGTTAACTAATATGTAGTCACAAAAATGATTTAAACTTTTTTTAAGATTACAAAAACTTTTTCATAAATAATATTGTGAAATTGAGTCCAGTTGGATAGTTTCTTTGTCTTTCCCTTTTACAAAATCTCTCAAATGTCATTTTTTTTCCCTATTTGTGACCAAAATCATCCCACAATAAAAATGTGAGGATATCCACTTCATGTGAGAGCGCTTCAGATATGCAAATAGGTTTGATTTTATAATAAAAAAACTATCTGCCATCTCTAGGATCATTTGACAACAATTCAAATATTCAAATAGGTTTGATTTCATTCATAAGATCCTTTATTTGGTCTCGGATGTGGTTTCTTTTGACTGTTCATTGAACTGGATACACATTTCCATCAGTGCTATGAAAAATCTCGAAGGTTCATTGTTATCGTTCAATTCGAAGGTAAATACCTTCTTCTATACTAGTGGTAGCTTCTCCTGGATCTTCATTACTGTCTGGGATGTAATTTGGTGTTGCAAACTAGGTTCTAGCAACAACTCGTTGATCTTGAGAAAATCAATCTGGTTCATTTGTATACTTTCCTTATTCTTTCTAGAGCTTTGTTTATTCTTTTCTATGTCAATTTGCTCGAGTGTCTCAAAGATATCATTACCTTTGAATTCAACCAATGTCGTCTCTACAACAGAAAGGGTATTCAAACAAGCCTCCTTTGCCTCCCTAACAAGTTTCTTTCTTTCTTGTAGGTTTGTCTCCCAAAATTTCAAGACCATTTTAGCTTTCACCTGTTCAGATTGTGAGAAAGCAGGGAGACCAGGAATATTGGCTTTTTGCCTGCATAAAATGAATTCCTGAAATTTGGATCTGGCCATATAGGCATCGTTTTCTTTCTCATAAATACTTTTCAGAGAATTATTTATTGCCTTATAGTATTTTTGAATAGTATCCATTTTTTGATACAGATCCTGATTGACAGCTTCCAACTTTTCATTGATTTCAGATGCTTGTTTTTGGAATGAAGTATTATCTGTGTTTTTCTTTTCCATTGAAGCTATTATAGACTCCAACTATTGTATTGAATTGACTTGCTCAACAATTATGGAATTGCTATTCTAGACAGTCATCTCCAGTTTTTCCTGTAGTTGTTTCATCTGTTGTTTATAGGCTAACCTGAATTGTTGTATGTCATAATTCATTCCACTCTTGATAACTTGTTATGTGCTCTTCATTTCATTCTGCAACTGTTCAACCAAGAGAGAATTTTCTTGCAGTTGCTTTGAAATATTGTCCACTGACCATTGGTTAGCAGTGGAAAATACTCCTAGTGAATCAACAACCTCTTTTGGGAATTCAGAATCATTTTTTTCATGTCCATCATATACTATTCTATGTTTCTTGGTGGTCACTCCTCCCTTCTGGTGAGATTATTTTGTGATGATAGCTTTCCTTTTCTTATTTAAAAAGAAACTGGATGGGGGCATCTCTTCAAGCGAGATGGGAGTGAGTTCGTCTAGATGGATGACTTCGGAACTGGGAATGTCAAAACTGGTTGATATAGGAGTTACTGAGGGAGTAGGGGAAATAATTGCAATAGACTTTTCTGCACTAGTAAGACTGGTAATAACAGTGGTAGTAACTGGTGATGAAGGGGGAGAACCATGATCATATTTCATGAATACTTTAATGGAAGCTAATAACTCTTGATCATTTAGGCCTGGCATTGATGCTTTTATATGTTTAAATAATGCATCTCTATTGTTCAATACTTGTTCTTTTTTTTCATCAGTGGAGCTACTTCGTTGGGGTTCTATGGATCTAGTTTCATGTGAAGATGGAATGGGCTTTGACTCTCCTTGAAAAATCCTAGAAAAGTTGTTCCTTCTGTGGTTTTGAAAGGTCAGGAAAGCAACCTGTTGGTCAGGAGGAAGATACTGAAATCTATTTCTTACTTCTTCATATGATCTAGCTCCTCGGAAAACATTTATGTAAGGGGAGTCTTCATGTATATATATTTTCATGTTGAATTGGGCCAAATGATTCTCTACTATTTTGTCAGGATCGTGTTTTTTTAACTCAAAGTCAACTAATTTGACAACTTCCAAGGCTGCAGCCTCGACTTTTGAATGACCAAAATCTAACAATGTAAACATGCCAACTTGTATGAGAAAATAAGGCCATACCTTTTTTGAGACACTTTCAAGTCTTTGGCGATTCCTCCTGCAACTGTTTGTTATGCCACCTCTCTGCAGACCAACCTATCAGGAAAGAATCTTGGAAGGGCATGGGGAGGAACGAAGCAGCCGAACACTCTGATGTAAGAGAAGTTTTGTTCATTGTATCAGTTAGCAATCGTGCCTAATTTCCCCATAATGTTCTCTAAAACCCTAGGCGGAGGACGACCATAGATATCTATATGAATCAACACCACTACATTGTGACAGATCTCATAAAAGAAATCTTTAGCTTTTTCCTCCCATAGTTTGAAGTGATAGAAATGTATAGGTTCAGAACTAGCCGGGGTCTAGCTCCAGTTCATCAGGGGAAATGGAGTCATGAAGAAAATGGCATCCATGATGTAGGCATACATGTAAAAAGGAGCATGTTGGCCTGTTGATTTCAACGATTTGTACTCGAAAACCTCCCTAGCCGGTTTATTTGACAATATTTTGGCCCAGTTGAAAGTATAGCCTTCGGTCACTTCATTAATTATAGACACCCATTCAACTGTGAAATGTGTCGAGTTTTTGTTTCCAAATAGCCGGCAGAGCATTATGGCAATGTATAAATAATGAGCATCTAAGGATGTTGTGGAATATATACCATGGGCGTCGGATTTAAACTTGGATGGATTTCCCCACCAGGTCTCGATTATGTCATGGCCACTTCTGCCATATTGAGTGCATTCTTTCCTTTCAAAATCCAAAATAAACACTACATTATATGTGTATTTGGGTGTGAAAGATAGTTTATACATTCCTTGTATGTCCTCCAGACGAAAGGAGCCAACATAGGTGTTCTGGTAACTAATAATGCTTATGGTTTGAATATCAACATGCTCCAGAGCCCAACTTATCATGTCATTTTAGGGTATTATCTTTGGTCGAGCAACAATCTTGTGCAGTTCAGACTGAGCTACCAACCTAAGCTTGGATGAGAATGACTCGTCTTCTTCTTCCATTGAATGGTCTGGACAGAAAATAATCTCATGTTCCAATATATCGTAGACCTATTTCCAAGACTTTATGGTATCTATAATTCACAAAGTGGTGTCGGAGAGAATCTCTATGTTTGGGTTGGAATCATCTACTGATGCATCTTGCTTCTTCCCTGGTTTGCGCGACGCCATAATTCTCAGAGAAATGAAATTAAGCTTACTATGATAAGAGTAGCCTCTAATCTCTCAATTACTGAATGGAAAAATCTAATTGTAAATGGTAGAATGACTTGAGATTCGAAATTTGTTTATTCATAGACTCTATCAATCTTTGAATTGATCTACTGACAAGGTGATTATTAAAAACATATGGAATTTATTAACTAGCGATTTCAAAAATATTTAACCTTAGCGAGTTATAAATTCCATTAATACTTTGGTGGTTTGGCATTTGCAGGCTTTGAATGTAAGACGAGACAAATCTGTGGAAAGCGGAATTGCGAGAGAAACTAATCATTAACTAATAACTTTTATCTTTTAATTAATCATGCTTCAAAAATCCTTTAGCGTTAAGTACTTCAGAACTTCGGTATTTGGGGGTTTTAAATGAAGGATGAAAAAAATCCTCTGAAGGAGGAATTCTCGGAGTAAACATTTGAATTGTTATAGGCATTTCGAGGCCTCGGAACCCCGGAGTTTCGGAACCCTGGGCGGTCCGGAAAGCATTCTTTGTTTCATTTTCTGAAGTGAAATATCCTGCAGTGACATGGCAGTCATGACATGATTTCTAACAACATGTCAAGAAATATGGGCGACATGTCTCACCTAAAAATGTGTGAATAAGCTGACAAGAATGTTTAAAACAATTGCCAGGTGCCATCCCAAGAAAAAATTTAATGACACGTGTGCTATAACTCATTTATAGACCCTTGTAAAGATTATCGCAAGGAACTATTTTCAGGAGTTCGGAACTTTGTAGATTCATGGTTTTTGTTGTTTAGATGCCTTGAAACTACCAAAACGAAAAGTCCAAAGTGACTTTTGAAGGTTTTATTTTCAAATTTGGGCAAGTTTATAATGCGGAGAACACAAGAGTCATTTGATCAAATTTAATGGAATTCATCAACGAATGATATTGTAAGTTCCTTATTAATATTAATACATAATGATCATGGATTAATTAAATTGAAAATCAATTCCCTAAGTTTTTTTTGGTGAATTTTTATTTCTAAGAGGTAAAAAAAAAAGATTCTAAAATGCAAAATTTTAAAATCCTAAAGTGTTCTAACAACTTCAATTATTTTACAAGATGAAGAATATACTCTAAGATTGGGCAGTTTGGGTGTCGTCCTTAGACATACCAGTCAACTGTCTATTTAGGTTACAAAGAATCATTTTTACAAGATCAGGTCCAGATGTGGAAATGGTAATGGAAGATGATTTAGAAAATCCAAAGTCCAACATAAAACTAACACCTATATGTGGGTTTATATCAACGACACCTGCGCATTCAAAGTTTCAAAATTGTGCAGGTTTTAAGAATAAGAACAAGTGGCAACTTGTGAAGCCCCAAATAGCCGAAGTTCCACAGATATGAATGCGCGAAGTGTCATGTCAGTTCGGGCCTATACCACTATGGGAGTTTTCAATCCAGAATAGATCGAAATCATCAAATGACGAAGAGCCAGAGTCAAGAACTCCCAAGATACTTAATGAAAAGGAACATTAATCTTGGGTTAATTGGAAATAAACATGGTTAATGACTCTGGGCCCATATCAGTCTGAGAGTTATAAAAACTCTACATAGAGAAACTCTCGAAGGGCAAAGTTCCAGAGGCACATGGCAGCCATGCACGAAAGAACAAGAGGCAACTTGCAAAGCCTCAAATAGCCGAAGTGTCACAGATTTGAATGCACGAAGTGGCACATCAATTCGGACCTGTACCACTCTAGGAGTTTTCAATGCAGAACATGTTGAAATCATCGAACACCGAAGAGACGGAGTCAAGAATTACTGAGATACTTAATGATAAGATACATTAATCTTGGGTTAATTGGAAATAAACATGGTTAATGACTCTAGGCCCGTACCAGTCCGAGAGTTATACAAACTCTGCATAGAGAAACTCCCGATGGGTGAAGTGCAAGAGGCATGTGGCAGCTATTTGTGAAGGACATGTTCAAACAACCAGTAAAGACATGTGACATCATGTGACGCGAGGCAGGCACATCAATCAGGGCCCATATTACTTTGGGAGTTATACAAGCCCCACATCCAAAAACCTTTGTAGCAATAAGCACCTGAGAGACGTGGGATCAATCCGTTGCTGACACATGTCAGAAAACTATCACAAATACATGGCATCCATAGCCATGGGACGTGGATCTCATATAGACCATGAAATGTTGCACTCGTTTAAAGTATATTTTGTGTTCGTCATCTGTATTGTTTCAATCAACACGTGGCACAAATTCTTTATGTGACACATCATCCTTTTGATGTGTCCTATAACACATTTGTATACCCTTGTAAATATCATCGCAAGGAACTGTCTTCGGGAGTTCAGAACTTCGTAGATTCGAGGTTTTTTTTGTTTAGATTCCTTGAAACTCTCAAAACACGAAGTTTGAAGTGATTGTTGAAGGTTTTCTTTTAAAATTTGGGCAGGTTTATAATGCGGAGAACACGAGACCCGTTTGATCAAATTTAATGGAATTCATCAACAAATGATATTGTAAGCACCTTATTAATATTAATACATAAAGATCATGGATTTATTTAATTGAAAAGCAATTCTCTAACTTTCTTTAGTGAATTTTTATTTTTAAGAGGTAAAAACAGAAGATTTTAAAATTCAAAAGTTTAAAATCCTAGAGTGTTCTAACAACTTCAATTGTCTTACAAGATGAAGAAGATACTCTAAGATTGGTCAGTCTAGGTGTCATCCTTAGACATACCAGTCAATTGTCCATTTAGGTTACAAAGAATCATTTTTACAAGATGAGGTCCATATGTAGAAATGGTAATGGAATGATTTGGAAAATCCAAAGTCCATCATAAAACTAACTCCTATATGTGGGTTTAGATCAATGACACCTACGCATTCGTAGTTTCAAAATTGTGTAGGTTTTAAGAATAAGAAAAAGTGGCAACTTGAGAATCCCCAAATATCCGAAGTGTCACAGATCTGAATGCACGAAGTGCCACATCAGTTCGGGCCTGTACTACTTCGGGAGTTTTCAATCCAGAACAGATCAAAATCATCGAACGTCGAAGAGTCAGAGTCAAGAACTCCCGAGATACTTAATGAAAAGGTACATTAATTTTGGGTTAATTGGAAATAAAAATGGTTAATGACTCCAGGCCCGTACCAGTCCGGGAGTTATAGAAACTCTGCATAGAGAAACTCTCAAAGGGCGAAGTGCTAGAGGCACGTAGCAGTCATGCGCGAAAGAACAAGTGACAACTTGTGAAGCCCCAAATAGTTGAAGTGTCGCAAATCTGAATACGTGAAGTGCCATGTCACTTCGAGCCTGTACCACTTTGGGAGTTTTCGATGCAGAATAGGTCAAAATCACCAAACGCTGAAGAGACAGAGTCAAAAACTCCCGAGATACTTAATGATAAGATACATTAATCTTGGGTTAAATGGAAATAAACATGGTTAATGACTCTAGCCCGTACCAGTCTGGGAGTTATAAAAACTCTGCATAGAGAAAATATCGAAGGGCGAAGTGTGAGAGGCATGTGGCAACAATCAAGGAAGGACATGTGGCATCAACCAGTAAATACACGTGACATCATGTGACGTGAGGCAACCATATCAGTCCGGACCTGTATTACTCTGGGAGTTATACAAGCCCCACATCTAGAAACCTCTGTAGCCCTAAGCACCTGAGAGATGTGGCATCAATCTGTTGCCGACACGTGTCAAAAAACTATCGCAAATACATGCATGGATGATTTTAGGGGCTAAATTTTGCTCATGCTCTAATTTTCCATGGTTTTTCCCAAAACAAGATTCGTTATTCTAAAAATTGTTTTCCCAAATTCTATAGGATAAAATTATTTGACCTTAAAAATCACCAAAATTGTAAACAAACTATATAAAATCCTTTGAAATTTGAATATTTTTACAAAACTATCACGAAACATTTTATAGTTGGCATATGAAGGATTAGTAAGATTCGCTAAGATTTCTACATTTTAAAATAAATTTACATCCTTAAAATCATCCCTGAATACGTGGTGTCCATAGCCAGGGGACGTGGCACTCATATAGACCATGAAATGTGGCACTCGTTTAAAGAATATTTTTTGTTCATCATCTGTATTGTTTCAATCGACACATGGCACATATTCTTTATGTGACACGTCATCCTTTTGACGTGTCCTATAACTCATTTGTAGACCCTTGTAAATATTGTTGCAAGGAACTATCTTCGGGAGTTCAAAACTTTGTAGATTCAGGGTTTTTGTTGTTTAGATGCCTTGAAACTCTTGAAACACGAATTTCAACATGACTGTTGAAGGTTTTCTTTTAAAATTCGGGCAGATTTATAATGCGGAGAACACGAGAGTCATTTGATCAAATTTAATGGAGTTCATCAACAGATGATATTGTAAGCTCATTATTAATATTAATACATAATGATCATGGATTTATTTAATTGAAAAGAAATTCCCTAACTTTTTTTGTTGAATTTTTATTTTTAAGAGGTAAAAACAGAAGATTTTGAAATTCAAAAGTTTAAAATCCTAAAGTGTTTTAACAGCTTCAATTATCTTACAAGTTGAAGAAGATACTCTAATATTGGGTAGTCTTGGTGTCATCCTTAGAAATACCAGTCAATTGTCCATTTAGGTTACAAATAATCATTTTTACAAGATGAGGTCCAGATGTAGAAATGGTGATGGAAGATGATTTGGAAAACCCAAAGTCCAGCATAAAACTAACACCTATATGTGGATTCATATTAACGGCACCTGCACATTCCGATTTTCAAAATCGCGTAGGTTTTAAGAATAAGAACAAGTGGCAACTTGCGAACCCCCAAACAGGGGTGATTTTAAGAACCCCCCCTAAATTTATATGTATAATAAATGGGCAAATCCCCATGATACATAGGAAAAATTGAAGGCTATTTTATCAATAATATAAAATGTATATATAATTTTTTGGCGAATATTTTGGTCAATTATATAATCTTGTAAAATATTGGCGAATATTTCACTGAATTATAAAATCTTGT
>SNQJ01S0011291.1:111610-145290 GCA_010110895.2 Picea sitchensis | reverse complement strand
GCCGCAATACATTTCCCTCATAAAAGAGGGTTTCCTTCTAGGGAAAAAACCCTAACATAATCTCTACCGTTAGATCTGCAACCTTATAATGAACGGTCCAGATTTACAATGAAATTACAATATACTTTTATAAGGCAATTTTTTCTTCGGGGGCTTCGCCCCCGAACCCCCACTGGGGGCCCGCTTGCCCCCAAACCCCCCATCCGGGGGGATGGACTCCCCGGACCCCGCAGAGGGGGTACCCCCCCTCTGCACTCCCCCGTGTAGAAGAGTGTACATACTTATGGGGTGTAAATACTTCATGGGGTATAAACATGGCTAGAAGCAAGGACCTCTGAATCAGGAAGATAATCAGGCTCCACAACCAACAATCTTCCTCTCTTCTTCTCAATTACATCATACTAGTAACTTTAACACAAAATGGTATAATTGCATCGATGTAGAAACCTTGCTCGTTTTTCAAATCTACTTGTAGATATTCATGAAAATCATGTTCTCTTGTTCCAAAAGAGACCATACTCTTTGACATCTCCCAAGCCTCTGTTATTAATTCCATTATTTTATTTATATTCTTTTCCACATGGCCTCAAGATGATGTGAAAAGTCTTGTTGATCGTATTAACTTTTCCGCAGGTGTGGTAGGCCTAATCATTGCTAAAATACTATCCAACATTGGAAGGAGCATTAGAGATCCCTCAAATTATTTGATTCACTCCTTTAACCTGGCATTCTCCACTTCAAATCCATCAATAGAGTTGTCTAGAGAATCTCTAGTTGCTTGGTGTATCTGGGAGATCTTGGAAGGCCTCATGTTCCATAGGTTTATCTCTGAACGATATTTCCCCTTCTTATTCTTTACATCTGTTTTTTCAATAATCAAATTTTTGGATTCGCTGTCAAAAACAACGCTCTGAAGTGCAAAAGACTCTTCTTCGTCGAAGGTCTCGGTCCTAATTATTTCCATCTAAGGGTTCTGGGGAGAAGTGTTCTCTAGTTGTTCGTCGTTGGGTAACACTTTCTCAATGTCAATTTCTAGTTCCATATCTTCGAGGGAGAGATCGTGGATATCACTTTCTCCCCTCTGTCTCTCTTCTTCTTGCACAATGTTTTTTTGTTTCTTCCTCATGGGAAGTTTATGAGAAATTTCAATTTTTCCAGAGTGAGGGTTCTTATCTCCTCCTCCACCTGAAGAACTATGTGTGACTTTCTTACTTGGGTAGGTTGTTGGAGCGCTTCTTCGAGATGTTTTATTATTGGGCATGACAGTCGGGGATTGGGCACTTTTCTCACCCAAACCTTTTCCTCCCTACTTGTACGACTCATTGGTGTTGATTATTGTCTCCAGGTCACCGATTTCATGAGAAGGAGTGCCTTAGGCATTATCTCCATCTTCATTCAGGTTAGCGTTAATGAAATAATCATCGAAACCAACAACCAATAGGTGTTCTACAACAATACCATTAGGGTCAAACCCTTTTAGTTTTTCATCATATTTAAAATTGAGGCTATGGAAGTGGCCTGCGAATTCATCAATATTGTTCATATTCCTGAATATGAAATCTCTGACTTTCCAAGGAAGAGGTATGAATTTATTTTTTCTCTTTTCATGGAAAAAATGCAACCAGTAGGTGTATTTCCTTGCTATCTCAGCAAAAAAAATTCTATCAGATATGTGACATGGAAGGAAGGAAGGATTTTCTTTGGATCCAAAAATACTTATAACATTATAGTTCTCCATTTGTTCCAGTGTCCCCTTCCTATCCAAGAACTTGCTCGCCTGGTCAGACATCTGGGGAAAATCCTTTCCAAATATCAACCCTTTAAAAACTGAGACAAAATCATTAAAGGCTTCATAAAAATGTTGGGAGGCCTTGTGTCTCCATAATGTATGATACAAAAAGTTTACTTGGTCCAATTTGCAGTTTACCTTCTCACACAAAGATAATCTGGGGAATGGATGGCAATGCACTATCACGAAAATTAAATAAGATGACATAAAGAATTTCTTCTCCCTTTTGTATTGCGATAATTGAGAAGATATTTCAATGGAAATCAACGTACCCCAATCGAATACGGCTTGTTCCTTCACCGTAAAATATAAAATATACAAAATCATTCGAAAGATGCTATTTGTAGTTTCTTGTCTCGTTATCCTCATGAAAATCCAGGCAATTTCCCGAAAAGGGTTTTTGAATGCACTAACCTGTAACCTGGTGATGTCCTCGGGGATGGCCACTAGGTCCTCTAAGAATTCCGTAAGAGATCCAATCCATTATCATGCTTCTTTAAGAACTCCCTACAATCCTCGCCCTTGAAAGTAAGCATTGGCTCAAGAAGTATTAACATCTTTTGAAATAATTGAGTTCATAGGGAGACTGGGGAATGGTCCTGCAACTAGATAATATATTGGTTCAGAATATATCTCTCAGTGCACCAGGTGACCAACTCCTTACAGTCAAAAACTTTTGGGACACAACATGCTCACGCAATTCCAGACATCCAGATAACTTCCTTCAAGGCAGAAGGGGATGAGTAGTAGGAATAAGCTCTGGACCACTGAAAACTCTAGTCCTCGCGCTCGAAAATATTCAACGTATCTCCACAGAAATGTTGTCGAGCTATAGCCATAAGGTGATCAGAACATTCCTTTTTTCTTGATAGTATTTAAAATGAACTTTGGAGGATGATAATATAATCTCTCGTAAATCTTGGTTTAATGCATTTTAATGGGAGATGTCCTCGAGATTTTCTCTTATTAATGCCAATATTTTCAAACCTATGTGGTGATTTGTCACTAATAAGAGAATAATTAATGTGCATTTGGAAGGGAGCGAAGGTGGCAGGGATGGATGGGAGCGAAAAATGATTTGAAACTTTTGTGAACCTGGGAGTCTTGGAACCCGTGAATCTATGACAACAAAAGGTGAAGAATCGAAAAAGGTGGGGTGGTCAAATGGACTCATCATAGGTAGAGTGAATCTTCTGGGTTCAAGGAGTCTGGGGTTGAATTGTAGATCACAAAAGTCTTGGGTGCAATATGGATATCACAGAACACGAGGCATGAGAGTTCGATACTGCCAAACCGCGGTCATAAAATTGGCTAAGTATGGAAATGAACGATGGTAGGTCGGACTCGTGATGTGAGAATATAGATGGAGATGAGGATATGTGATTCCTCCAACCCAAGAACCCATGATCATATAAATTCAACTAAGTATAGAATCAGAAAGGGATAATAGAGGGGAAGAAGAAAAGGGAAAAACGGGTAAGTATAGAAGAGGGAAAAGAAAGGGAGAAAAGAACTTGGGAAAAACAGAAAAGGGGAGGGAATTTTTGGAAGCACGAAATGACCTCAACACTTTTGTAGATAACATTGGGCTAGCATAATGTTGCATTATTACTGTAATAATTCCTTAAAAAAACTAAAATAACCAACAATTTTCCCAATTCAAGATCCACACAAAAACAATTTCAGATCCCATAATATTCACCACTTCTAATTCGATAATAGGGAGGTTGATTTGGTAGATCGAACTATCGATCATTTCAAGCAACTACGGTGCATCTGGGGTACATGTGAGAAAATATAATGCTTTGATGAAGATTTGTTTGTATTTCAACCTGTGACAGTAATTGTGTTTTTGATACATTGTTTAATGTGTTGAAACATTATTTTAAGTATTAAATTTCTTGCAACAGATTATTCATTGAATGGTTTGTTGTTTCCCTCCATTTTTTACCTTTATTATGTCACTTGTCTAACATTGGTGCAACAGTAGCCAAGGATAACCCTCATCCATATCATCTTGCCAATTTCACCATGCTCTTGCCTTGGTGAACCAACCTTCTAACTGATCAACAAATTGAAAAGAACGAGCATTCCAAACTTGTGGTGGCCTAGCTCTTCCCTTTAGCAACAAGGGGTAGACTTTAGGACCAACAACAACTATGAATTTGTTTACACAGTGCTACAAGTAGTTCAATCAAAGAATAGAGAAAGTGAGTCATACCTATAGTTTCAAGGATGTGTTTGCATAAAAGAAACATCAAAAAGCTAAAGAGAAATCAATGGAGGGTTGTTGAAATAAAGTTATTGTACTATCAATTTGAGCCTAAGTATAACAATGAAGAACTTGAATTTTAATTTTGTGTGGTTTATAGCATATTTACATTTGACTTCAACTAGCATATATCTTTCTTTTTTTCAAAATATTTCCAAAAAACAATTCTGGTAATTTCATTAATCAAGCAAAACTAGTTAAATGAACTACATATTACATTTTCTCCACAGAGCCTGCATTAAAAGGCAAGGCAGATCATGTATATTCCTTAAGATAATAGAAAAAATGCTAATATCCCAAATCTATTATCCAATCATAATCCAAAAACCAAGCCCATGAGAACCTTGAACTACAATACCAAAGTACATGATAAAAAGTTTGGCAAACACAACACAAGCAAAAATCAGAAAGGAGTGGGCATTGTATCCCCTCTATAACCAAACTCCCAAATGGGCACCAAGAAATTTGTTGATTGCTATATTAGTATGAACCAAGATCACTATGAACATTTTCTTCTTATATTACTATGAACCAAGATCATGTTGACCTTACAATGTTCTAACATTACTAGTTCTGGAAAAAACTATCAGTGTTTAACTTAATGGACTTTGAACAATGTAAAATTTGCAATATTATTGAAAATTCGTGATGGCTCTATTTAGAAGAGCAAGCCATTTTGACATCTCAAATGATGGACTTGATTTATTCACAATTGGGTACTTTTTATGAGGTTTTTCATCATGCTTTTCATTCCTGGACTCAACAATCTTATGCGTCTCTAGTTCACTTTGCCATGGTAGTAAAAAAAATAATTCATATCTTGATTGGGTAACATGGATAGAAACATATCACACTATTTTGTTTCTTGTCTATGCACAATATGTAATTTTTTTTGGGGGGGGTTAACCGATGTGCAGTATGGCATTGTCCTCATTTAAGGTAAATTTGATATGGACGCGGAAGTCACGTAGCATGTAGACAATCTTTGCCTTTTTTCTACAGGTATATTTCATATGGAAATTATGTCAACCCAGGAAGCACATCTTGTAATATAGGTTGTCTAACTATACAATGTACAATTGTGTTGTTGAGGGTTCAGATGACATTGTTGATGAAATGACTATATATCTAAGGGAATTTTGCACCACATCGTAGACAATCAATTGTGCCATCATTTATGAATGTAGAGGTAGAAGAAGGAGAATTGTAATTGGCACATACAAGCTCGAAGGGGGTTGAGTAGGAATTTGCTTCAACCAGAACACCCTCAAATTGCACACATGAGCATAGTATTTAATATATTGAACAATATAATATATATTTGTACAACAAAAAAGATGCACAAAGTTGTTGAAGGCATTTTTTTTTGTGCAAATTGTTGTTGGAGGTGTATATGTATACATACAACAATTGTGGAGTTAGTTAGTTTCTTGATATCCTATACTATGTCTATTCGCAATTTCATTACAAATGTTGCTTGGGTTGTGTGAAAGATCCTTTCTTTAACATCTCTTTTCTTCATTATATTTTTTAACAACATAATTGGAAATTTCCCTTTATGTAATTGGAAATGTCGAAACCCGAAATAGGGCCTAACGGCTCCTTAGATCCTCCCTCAATTTGCTTCTTATACCACTGGTCTTGTGACCTAAGGATATTCCTCTGAATTCTTTTCGAGGTTTTGTGATTCAGGATTTTGCGATTCTGGATGCAACGATCCTTGGTCCTTCGAACTCCCAGACCTTGAAATGCCGAAATCTACCCGTGACCACAGTCCACCTTTCAGGTTTTAGGAATTTGCAATTTCACGATTCCGGCTACAGACGGTTCTTGGTCCTTCAACCTCCTGGTCCCCGAAATGCCGAAAAGGCTTACCTCCACAGAATGCGTCACGATTTAGGGGTTCGTGGAGTCACAATGAAACTCCAACCTCTCCTCCTTCTAATCCCCAAAGTCCAAAACTTCCCTTGGACAATAAATGGTCTAGATCTGTCTTTGAATGGATAGTCCTTGTTCGATCGTGATTCCTCCTTTCGTGATTTTGGGGATGAGTGCCAACTAACTCTCCCCTCTATTTTCCCCGGTGATGAAATGCCAAAATTTCCCCCTTGAGAGAACCTTTCGGGAGTTTCCCCGAACCTTGACCGCTTGCCACGTGTCCTCCTTGATGAACGGTCCTGATGCTTTCACAATTTCGCGAGCTAGGACTCTTTGTCTCACGACTCCTTCACCTCAAACTCCCGGTGTCTAAATCCTCGATGGGCTCAGATCTTTGACACCTGTCCTCCAAAATGGATGGTCCCGATGCTTTCAGGATTTCATGAACCGAAATTTTGTGACTCTTGACCCCAAGTCACAACACTCTCCAAGTCTCGAATTCCTAAACTCTCAACCACACGGGATCAACGGTCCACGATCCACCTTAATCAATCGTGATTCTCCCTTTCGTGATTCTGGGGAAGTCCACACTCTCGTTTCCCTGATCCATGAAATGTTGAAACCTCTCCCTTTGAGAGATCAATGGCCCAGGTCCTTCTGGAATCGATGACCACGATCTAACTTGATCAACAACTCAAAATGTTTTAGGCATTTCCCCGAAACCTTGACCACTTGCCACGTGTCCTCCTATGGGCGGTCACAATGCTTTCAGGATTTTGTCCAGTCCTCTCCTTTTCTTCTACGAGGGTTAAACCTCGTTCCCCTCTTTTCGAATTCAATGGCTATTAGTCCTTTATGCGATATCTTATGGTCATGATCTAATCTTCTGTGCGCCTCCTAGGGATTAAATTTGGTGCACATATTCTCGATCCAGCGGCTCTCAGGCCACTGCACTCCAGATCCAACAACTGGGACAATGTCAGCACTAGATCTAATGGTTCAGATTCATTCTCCTTATGCACTCTCCTCTGTGCATATGGACATAGATTCAATGGTCTAGATCTTTCTTCCCAGTGTTGATTCAAGGACATTTGTAGCTCCCTCCTAAGCTTGTGCTTCTTCCTTTCCCATGGGAAGATTTCTGATGCTTGAAGGTCTCATCCTTCGATGATTCTCTTGCGATCCCAGTTCCTTTGGGTCTCATCTACGTTATAGAAACGCTTCCCCTCCTGAGCTTTGTCAACTCAAAAACATCGAAAGGTTTTCCCTGTGTGTGTTCTTCTTGCGCTTTCTCTTCTAAGCTTATGGACTTAGAACAAGTCCACTCTCGCACTCTCCTAATGTTCCTGAGATTTCAAATAACTCAGATTCAAGGTCATTTCTTGGAAAGAAATGCCTCGTTCCCTCCCAGCATTCTTCTACTCGATGCACACCATGCAGAGCCTATAGAGTATTCAGCAACCCTATGAGTGTCTTCTCTTAGACACTTCCCTTTTCTTAGAACTCGAAATAGAGTTACCTAGTGCACTCTATGCACTCGCTTGATGCCCTCTTGGCAGATCTCTATAGAACCTTCAGTAGTTCTGTCATCCCTAAACTCGAAACAAATTTCCTTCCTGTGCACTCCTCGTACCCCTACTGATGAAGGTTCAACGCTATCCCTCTTGAGCTTTCCTGAGGTTGTCTCACCTCTGTCAACGCACACCTTGCAGACTATGTGCACTCCTTGCACTCGAAAACTCCAAGATAGGAAGAAATTGAAACTTTTGCAATGCTTCACCAATTATGCATTTAAACATGAAATGCATAAAAACATGCAAACACCAAACATACAGTATGCAGGAAAAACTACTATTATATTAATCTGTATGTCTATACAAATGTGTTTACTATGGATGGACTGTAACAAGTCTCGTCTCTCTCTCGAGACCTCTCTTCTCTGGTCTCTCCTCCAAAATCTCTACCTATGAGTCCTATTACCCTATGACTTCTTCTCTATTTTCTTAATTACAAAATGAGGGCTCTCTCAATCTTATCCTCCACCTCACCATCTTTGAGCTATCGCTATCATAGAGTGTCTCCTACGGCTACATTACATAAAAGGAAGTCGCATACCTGACTGATCTAGACTTAGCTGTAGGCAACCACTAAAGGAAACCTCAACCACTACATGCACAAAGGTGTGGCTTGGCACTAAAATCCTTACAATGCAAATCCCCAAATGGGATCAGATTTCAAAATTCTGAAAAATGAGAGGGCTTTGCCTCTCTCCTTCATGGATGTGCGCTGGATGTGCTGACTAGCTGGCAATTATGCTGAACTGGAGCGATGCTCCTGCATCATTTTGGAACTCAATCACAAAATAGTAGTCCAATATTTTCCCGAAGAACGTTTCATCATGACATATTAATTGCCTCAAAGCATTTATTTTATGTCTATAGTAACGAGTACATGTCACTGGGTCTTTTCTTATGAGGTAGTCAATGTATCAATTTGTTTTTTTCCTTTTCCTGTTCCTATATAATGCAAACACTGTATTCACCAATGGATACCAGTGATTCTCTGCACTTGTAAATGTTATGAAAAAAATTTTGGTCCCAATTGTTGGGTCATTGCAAATATAGTTTTCTTGTTTTGTTGCAAGTACTTAGGAGAGATGCGAATGTTTTTGAAATCTATGTATCCAATATTAGATTTTAGGATTTTTTCTAGGTTTTTTTTGTATTTGACATCTCTAGACAATAAATTTCTTACGTGTAGCTGGCCTTTTCTTATTTTCACCCACATGCAAGAAAGCACTTTCTCAATTATTATGTGCATTATTTTGAAAAACAAATCTGTTATGTGGCAGGAGAAGTCACCGCTTGAATGTAGCAGTTCCCATCGACCTATTGCTTGGTAGCTGAATCGTTCTATGATGTCACTGGCATGCGGATCTCCATAGAACAGTGTTGGGAAGTTCATTTCCTCAACAAATTTGTCCTTGAATATTCCAAGTGGACATTTCCCTTCAGAGGGTGCAATTTTGACAATATTGTCTTGCAATTCATGAATGCGTTGTGAGTTAGTGAATCCATGTAGCAATGTTTCAGCGGGTCTTTCATTCTCTTATTCATATCCTGTATCAAATTCACTAGTAGTGTCAAAATTTTGTGCAAAGTTGTCAATTCCTTGTTCAAGAACATGGTTCTAGCTATCATTTATACAAATGTTGTGTGCTTTGTACAAGGCCCTTGAACATAATTCTTTTAATGCTTTCATGACAATGTGCACAGGCACTCTACCTGTCTGGTATGCATTCTTGTATTGAAAATGCCTTTTGAGAGCTACAACAATTGTCATTGTCTTGCTCATGAATTGTGGAAGGGATTTTTTCAAAACATCTATGTTGTGCAGGCACATTAATAATTGATCCTATTAAGCCCATTTGGGGTCGTTTATAACTCCAGGGTCTTATTTGTGCAAATGCAATTCATAGAGACACAAGTCTCTCTTCAAGTTTTGTAAGTGTACTTACATATGGTAGTGGTGTGTTACATATTATTTGGTCAGCTGTTGCAAAGTGTGGCAATTTTCCATTTTCAAGTGATCATTTGCATGGAAGACAAATATTGCTAGTGGAAAATGTTCTATCATTTAGTGTCAAGACTAGGTATTATTTTTGCAAGTTAGGGGTAAAAGACTTATTGTTTTTTGCAAAATTAAATTCCTCGCAAATCGCATGTGCAATGGAAGGAGTGTCTTTAATTTGTTTCATATATATTTTCTGTGCATCTCTCTTTCTTAGACAAGGATGCATAGTAAGTATTTGTTGGTTTTCAATGCTAGTAGTGCACGGTGTTGGATCTAGTCTATGATATGTGTTTTTTCCCTCTCGGTCAGTATCATGACCATTGTGGGATATGTAGTTGCACCTATTTCTATAACGTATCTATTTTTTCAACATTTGGTAGGTTAACTTATGGTTGCCACTCGAAACTAGTTTCACTTGTTGACAAGCCATGTTGAAGGTGGAATCAACATTTGTTACGAGCATTGCCTTCTCACCATCTCGATGGTGAAAATGGTGATGCTCTTTGTCATTGAACATGTGATGTTTGTGTTCAGCGGGAAGTGTGAAAATGCGCTCGTGTTGTGCACGCACAAGGTTTTTTAGGTTGTGATATGTGAGTTTGTGTTTCTTGGTTGAGCTCCCTGTCACCTCATGATGATCGGTTGTACAACTCATAGGTCTAGAAGGAAGTGCACTAATGTATTTATTTCTTTCATGTATGACCTTTTTCAAGTTGTGATAAGTCAGTCTACGTTTTTTGTTTAAGCTCTGTATGACCTGATGACAATTGGGATGAGTTTCATCTTGATTAGACAATATGCGATGCTTATGCATATTCAATGCGATTTGGGTGGCATGGACAGTGGATCTTGAACTTGAAGTATTTCTTATCAAAGGTTGATAATGGATGTGTGGTGTATTTTTTTTCGACAATATGATATCAATTTTTCGATCATAGTTTGAATCAATACAATAGGAATGGAAAGTACCATCTGATAGGGTTGACCAGACCTAGATATTTACTCTGAATATGATAGACATTCATTGTAAACAGAATGTCCCACCCACCATATTTCCTTTCTCATATGGCATTTCCATGTTTACAAGGTATTGTTGCCAACTTCCAATTGTCGGCATACTTTCTATGAGATATGGTAGAAGGTCTTGATGCAAGCAGTTAAACGCCTGTTGACTGCCACCTATAATTGCATTGCAAAAGAATTGCACATTGTAAAGGCACAGTGAGTGCACATCAAAATCTGTTGCTATCAAATAGCAAATTGCATTGAACAAACTATCTCCACAAGTAGATGTAATAGTTGTTTCTATGCACAATCCATGTGAGTGTATATGATGCATAATTCATTTCCAATGTGATTGAAGGTCTTTGCAGGTGAGGAACAAGTAAATATCAGATCCTCCAATATTGCATATTGATAATTTTTTATAGAGTAGTTGTTCATAATGACCACTCAGAGGATTGGCATCATGTAAAAAGATGCAATATGGATCTCTAAGGCAGTTTTGTTGAATAGTAGATATCTTCTTTTTCTTGTTAATGACCAAATTCCAAATTGATATATTCAACCACTTGGCTATCCACCATATACAAAATGTAGCTCTCCAAAGTCCTCTCTCATGTAGAGGCAGAGTTTCAGATGTAGACAACCTCATATTTGAAAGATATGTACTGACATCATGTATTTCATGCAATTGGCAAAGAAAATCAGATGCCAATTCATATTGATATGACTCTAATGCCTCAACGTTGCCATTTTCTAAACAGGCCAAGAAATGATCTATAAATCCATTACGCAGCTCGGTCGAGGAATAATGGAAGTGCAATAGAACTTGAAATGCATAGAAGAGGCAATATCCCACAATATACGAGAATGCATCTAATCTAAAAAGGCCATTGTTATGCAATACCTGGTTGATGTTGTCATGTACAATGGAGTCTGTATCTATTTGATAGAACTCAACGTCTATTACTTGCTTCATCTTTTAAGTTGTGATTTTCAAGATGTTTCTTAGCTATGTTTAGATAATATGAAAATAGAAAAAAAAAAAGATAACTATAAGTTCAGAACTGCATACCAATTCTTCTATGTATCCTTCAACCTTTTTCATTTAAAATTCAATGCTCCATGGTTGCTATAGCATATGACAAACAAACAAAGCTATAGTTAGTGCTCAACCATATAGAAGAGATAATGAAAATTAAACAACAACATAAATTTGCTCAGTACAAAGACTGAGTATTTAAGACATATAATTTTTGAATTTATTTTAGTTGTGCATCTTATAAGCATTTCGGTAGCCATTGTATATAAATTTACAATCCTATTCATCATTTAATTTAATCCCCACTCTTCAAAAATCAACACTAAATAGATCTAAAATGACTTGTTGATGTCTCCCACTCATAAATCTCACATAGATGGTATTTGGGATAAACAAAATCAAAAGAATTAGGCATTATGGACTTTTACCATAGGAATCGAACCAACACATGGCACAATTTCTCAAGTTTTCAATTATCTTACAAGTTGAAGAAGATATTCTAAGATGTTTCAATTATATTACAAGATGAAGAAGATATTCTAAGATGTTTCAATTATCGTACAAGATGAAGAAGATATGCTAAAATTGGTCACAGGGGAACTCATCCTGAGATAGATCAGTGAACTGTCCATTCAAGTTACAAAGAGTCATTTCCACAAGACGAGGTCCAGATGTGAAAATGGTGATGGAAGATGCTTTGGAAGACCCAAAGTCCAACATAAGACTAACATATAGATGTGGTTTCTCCTCAAAGAATAAAATGTTGCCCTGTCATAACCTGCAAAGAAGGAATGGCAAGGTCCTCGTAGATGCTTGCTCTATAATGAAAACTCTGAATTCGTTTGGAAAATACATGTGCACTGCCATTTTACAAAGATCTATGGTATGATGTCCAGGACATGAAAGTGGGCATATGTGATTGGAAGGGGACAACCTGGAAAATGCACTAAACGTATGGTTTTAGGAACAAAAAAATGAGGAGAACATCTTGTCTCCTTTTTTGTATGTCATCATGGTTGTGACAGAGGTAGGTTTTGTATTCACCATTGGCATGCCTACGCATTTTGCAAATCATGATCTGGGTGACCATGGTACTTTAGCACCTCTACTAAATTTTTTTTCATTGTGCCAAATTTTGGAATTCTTCTAACCATACTTAGACATGGTGCCAATTCGGAACTTCGGGAGTTTTTAAATGTGAAGCATGAAAGTCTCCCAAAGTGACTTTCTCCTGGAGCCATTAACTCATGCCTATGGTTAATTAACCCGATACTAGTTTAGCCATCCTTAACAAGGACTTTAACACTTTGACTATTGGGCAATTCCGGAGTTTCTTAATGCAAAATTTGTACAACTCCCAGAGCAGCACGGGACCGGAGTAATACAGACACCTGCAATAATTGCAGGTTGGCCACCATGCATGTGGGAGATCGAAATAAAATTAGATAGACTAATTAAATAAATAGAAACAATAACGAAAGCTCCTCGGTGCCAAGTACCCACCATGCTACAAACCCTGTTGCTTAAGGTTGGTTGTCATTGATGTCAAATCTTGAAGAAAGCCCCATAGCACAGAGGTTTGGGTAATGAACTCAAGTTTGTTTGATGTAAAGATGACTCATTATTGTCTTTTCATGGTTGATAAGAATTAAATATGGATGAACTCCAAAGTGGTCCCCTTATGGTGAAATCCCTCACAGGAAGACGCTTTGCGGAGTGAGAGAGCCCATGCTTAATTATGGAATAATGAGATGAAAGACAATGAATTTTTCAGTGAAACTATCCTAGATGCATATTTCTTGTCACGCCATTTCCAGTGGTATGTGGAACGTCACATAAATCCTCACGGTTAGAGAGTTATGGCCATGTGAAGTTGGAGAACCCAAGTTTGGTTAATGGACCCAAGTTTGTTTGATGGATAATGGTATGATTTTTGATATATTTTTAGGTAATTCTATTCTATATGGATAATACATGTCATTCCATTTATGGTGGTATGTGGAACATCACATAACTCCTCACGGTTTGAGAGTTATGGCCTTACGAAGTTAGAGGACCCCCATATGTTGGCTTGAAGCCCCAAAAGGTCAAAGTAGTAAAAGTGGTTTAAGAGATTTTAGAAGGTAAATAATAAATTGAAGTGATGAGTGTACTATAATTCAAATTGAATACAAAATAAATTATTTAAATAATAAATTTAATGGAGAAATCATAAGTGGGTTAACCCTAAAATAAGGAAAGTGCACAAAGTGACCTAGAAGATGTTTTTAAGGAAGCTACTTGGAGAGTATAAATAAGAGGCAAGGCTCTCTCATTTTAAAAAAAACTTGAGAATATTGAATATATATAGGTGTCTGAGGTAACCAAAGGATATCTAAGTCTAATTTCTGAGGGAAGGTGAAGAAAAGAAGGCCAGAATTCAAGGAAGGATAAATTCTTTTGATGGTGCTTTCTAAGGTATGTTATTTACAGGTCATCTCACCATTTTCGCAATAACTTTTTTTCTAGAATGATTCAGAATGTGAAATTGCTATGAAATTGAGGAAACATATCCAAGTATATTTGGTAAACAATTTAGTTGTGGTTCATTTTAGTTTTGGGGTTATACTCCGTGGAAACTAGGGTTTGTGGCTAGTCTTGAAACTAGTCTAAAACAGGTGTTTCGGGTAAAAACATCATAAATTCTTCCTAACATATCCAAATTCAGTAAGAACAAATGTTTTGGTTAGAGTATAGTCTGTATTATTATTTTTAATATTTTTATATCGATTCAACAAATATTCCATGTGGGGAACGCTCTACAAGGTCGCTCTCTAGAATAAGCCAAAATTCAGCAAGATATGCCATTTTTGCTATAAATCCTTTTATGAGAGGTTCCAAGTAGTGAAACCTGGAGGAATTGCACAAAACAAACTAAATAAAATTGTGTATCAGTTTTATATCTTTATTCATTACAGGTACAAAGTTATGATTATTTCAATTTAGGGTTGTTGACTAATCCAAAACTAGTCATGTGAGACTAAAGAAAAGTTTGATGAAAATGCTAGTCTCTTGTTGTTAAAGTTAAGGAAGGCTTGTAGGTATGTGATAATATACACCAAGTCTATTACAGAGTTACAAATCATATTTGGATGATGAAATTGATGAGGGCTTTTGGTTAAGGTACATGTTGGGTACATGGTTGAGACAAGTAGTTGATGAGTTGGCACATACATGAGGTGTATAGTTAATGANGATGAGTTGGCACATACATGAGGTGTATAGTTGATGATGTTGGTACATATTAATGAGTCATAGTTGATGAGTAGTTGACACATGATTGGTACATACTTGGTACATGTTTGGATGCACTTGTTTATGGTACAGGTTGATCACAGGTTGTTTGGTACAGGTTGGTGCATGGTTGATGCACTTGTTTAAGGTACAGGTTGGTGCATGGTTGATGCACTTGTTCATGGTACATGTTGATTACAGGTTGCGATATAGGTTGATGAATGGTTGATGCATGGTTCATATTTATTGGTACAAGTTTACAGTGGTATATCTCACAGTGATAGTGTGACAGTGATTCCATCATTCTACTTCTACTTCAAGGCGATTGGACGGAGCAAGGACTGGTGGTTGTAGCTACCTTCTGGTTGTAGCCAGAGAACATAGGGGGTTGTAGACTCCTTCTAGTTGTAGCCAGAGACTTAGGGATTTGGAGTTTCCCTCAGGTTGTAGCCTGAGAAACTAGGGGGTTGAAGCGTCCTTCCAGTTGTAGCTGGAAAAGAAAGGAAGTTGGTGCTTCCAATGAATGTAATTCTTCAAGACATATAAGAGAAATCATTTTGTGGTTTTCTCCCGATTTGGGTTTCCACGTAAAAAAATGGTGTACTATGTATGTGTCTGATTGTTCATTTCTTATTTCTCATTATTGGATAATAATTCTACATTGATATAACACTTGGAGAAAAAGGTTTATAATTACACTATTATTGATTCACCCCTCCTCTCAGTAATCCAACAATTGGTATCAGAGCAGGTTCCTTTAGAAATCCGTTTAACCACTAAAACGTAGATCATGGAGAGTACCAACTTATATAAAAATGGAATACCATAGTTTGATGGACAAAAGTAAACCTTTTGGAGCATAAGGATGAAGACATATATACAGGCAGAGGGATTTCAAGTTTGGCAATCAATTGTAGATGGATACATAGCACCAGCAGTTCCACCAACAAATGACAAAGTGGTAAAACTCGGTGAGAATAATTCCAAATCCACAAATGCACTTTGTAATGGTCTTAGTGATACGGTATTCACCAAAGTTTCACACTGTAAATCCGCTAAAGAGATTTGGGACAAGATTCGAAATATTTATGAAGGAGATACAAAATTCAAAGAAGCAAAGCTTCAAACTTATAGAGGTCAATTCAAACAACTAAAAATGAAGGAAGATGAAGATATCACAGCCTACTTCTTACGAGTCAATGAAACATTGAATGCAATCATAGGACTGGGAGAAGAAATTAGAGAATATGTAATTTTTCAAAAGGTACTAAGATATCTTCCTATGAGATTCAAACCTAAGATATCAACACTAGAAGAAAGATTGGATCTAAACTCAATAAGCATGGATGAACTGCATGGAATATTCACAACATATGAAATGAGAACTGAACAGGAAAATCCAGATGTAAAAGAAGCATCCTTCAAAGCATCCAAATGATCAAATAAAAATAAAAGGGAACAAGAAGAATATATCAACAGTAGCGACATCTTGGAAGATGATGAAGAAGTGGCCAACTTCATCAAAAGGCTGAACAAGGGAAACAATGGTAGGTATAGAGGTAAGATTCCTTTAATTTGTTTTAATTGTAATGGTATTGGTCATTTTGCTAACAAATGTCCTCATAAGAAGAAGAGAAATGATGAAGGTTACTCAAAAGGAAAACACACATATAAAGGAAAAAGAACTACAAAGAAAGCTTTCAAGAAAAGCTTATGCATCAAAGAAGACATCTCATCATCAAATGAAGATGAAGTCAGTGGCAGTGAGACAAAAAGAGTTCTATTCATGGCAGTAAAATATTTTTACAAAGAAGACTCTGAAGAAGAATATGAAGAATCCAAAGAAGAGTATGAAGAAGTCAAAGAATAAATTGAAGAGGAAGAAGTTTACTATCGAGAAGAATTAATGTGTGCCATAGAAGTTATCAGAAAAGAAAAGAAGAAAAACAAGAAACTACAAGAAGAACTAGACAAGAAAAAGGACACTCGAGAACTAGAACAAATGATCACAAAATTGAAGGTTCAAATAGAAGAAGATAAAATAATTGAAGAAGCACTCAAAGAAAAACTAGAAGAAAAGGACAAGATCATTGGAAACTTGGAAGAAGACATTGTCACACTAAGAAAGGATATTCAAAAGAAAAATATGCAGAATAGATCAAAAATTTTGGATGACATTATCAACAGTCAAAAATCTCATCTTGACAAGTCTGGACTTGGATACAATTAGACAGAAAATGGATAAAGCTCCAAAACAACAGAGCAAGAAACATATCCAAAAAGCTATGCAGAAACAATAAAAGGGGATATGATGATATACAAGGAAGATTACAGGGACACTCCTCCACCAAGAAGATTCAGATTTTAGAATCAACAACAGACAGATAGGCCTCAAGAAGAAGAATGATTCATAAGAGCACCTCCCTTCAGAATATCTTCAACTCCCAGGTATAAAACTATATTTTTTGGTTTATGTTATGCATGTAATAATTTTGGACATAAAGTTGTGAATTGCAGAGCTAATAACAGGAACAATAACAACTTTGAGAGTCATACACAAAGGGGTTATTCAAAGAGACCTAGTGAAACATGGAGAAGAAGTTACAACAGGTTTGAATCTTTGAGCACTGAAGTGGAATGTTACAAATATAACAATTTTGGACACGTGGCCAAATATTGCAGAATGACTGTCTGTCCTAAAGAACCTCAACAGAATAACAACAGTCACAGACAGGAACCTCATAAAACGACATGGATAAGAAAGAAAGATCAGTATAGAAATGAAGAATGCACAGTCCCTGTACAAGATAAGCAGAAGAAACATGGTTGGTATGTTGACAGTGGGTGTTCAAAACACATGACAGGTGATAGAGACAAATTTCTCACACTACGAAAGGAAAGAAATGGATCAGTCTCCTTCGGAAATGATAATTCAGCCAAAATCATTGGAGAAGGCACAGTCTGAATTGGGAACAAGAATGGAAAGGAAGAAAATGTTCTACTGGTAGAAGATATGAAACATAATCTTCTAAGTCTGACTCAAATATGTGACCAAGGTCATAAAGTTACTTTTGATTCACAAAAGTGTGAGATAAGAAAAGAAGGTTCAAGAAAATTGATTGCTACAGCTGCAAGAAATTCAAACAACATATATGTGTTAAGTGAAATTGGAAATGAAAAGTGTTGTCTAGGAAAGGAAGATGAAAGTTGGCTATGGCACAGAAGAATGGGTCACATACATTTTGATAACCTTGTCAAAGTTAGCAAAAGAGAACCAGTCAGAGAAATGCCCCAGATCATGAAACCAACCAACACTTTATGCAAGCATTATCAACAAGGAAAGCAAACAAACACCGGGTTCAAATCAAAGGAATATTCAATGACAAGACCACTAGAAATTGTGCACACTGATCTAGTTGGACCAACTATAACAAAGGGTTTAAAAGGTGAGAAATAATTTATGTTATTAGTTGATGATTATACAAGAATGACTGCATTTTTCTTTCTCAAGAATAACTCAGAAGCTTTTGAAAACTTTAAGATGTACAAGGAAATGGTTGAAAATGAAATGGATTCAAAAATCAAATGCTTGAGATCTGATAATGGAGGAGAGTTCACTTCAAAGGAATTTATGGACTACTGCAACATTCATGGAATAAAAAGGCATTTCTTTGTTGCTAGGACACCTCAATAGAATGGATTTGTTGAAAGAAAGAACAGGAAAGTACAGGAAATGGCTCGAACGATGCTAATGGATTCCAAATTGACAGATATATTTTGGACACAGGCAGTGCATACAACTGTTCACATTCAAAAAAAAGTAATGCTGAGAAACAACACTGACAAAACTCCCTGCGAGCTATGGAAAGGAAGATCAGCAAATGTGAAGCACTTCAAAGTTTTTTGAAGCAAATGCTACATCAAAAGAGAAGATGTCAGAATGGGAAATTTTGACTCTCGTGTGGACAAAGGAGTACTTGTTGGTTACTCAAGTACAGGGAAAGAATACAAGTGTTACAATCTAAGATTGAACAAAGTTGTGGAAAGCATCAACGTACCAATTGATGAAACAAGCAGACGAGAATCAAAGGAAGAAGAAAATAAATCAATGGAACAGCCTTTCGAAGAAGAAGCAGAAGATGAAAAATAAGTAGAAGAGGAAGATGAAGAGAATCCGACAGAAACAAAAGAGCAAGTTCAGCAAGTGTCTCCAAAGACACCTAGTAGACGAGTACAGAAGAATCATCCTTGAGATCAGATTATCAGAAACAAAGATGCAGGAGTTCAGACTAGAAGAAGAATCTGTTCACCATAACAAACACACCTAGCACTCTTATCTACAATTGAATCAAACTATTTTGAAGAAGCTAGCAAGGATGAATTTTGGAATAAGGCCATGGATGAAGAATTGTATCAAATAAAGAAAAATGATACTTGGGAATTGGTTCCAAGACCAAAGAATAAGAATGTGATCGCACAAAATGGGTTTTCAGGAATAAATTGAATGAATATGGACAAGTTACAAGGAACAAAGCTATATTGGTATGTAAAGGATATGCAAATATTGAAGGAATCGACTTTGAAGAGACATTTTCCCCAGTTGCCAGAATGGAAGCAATCCGTTTACTTTTAGCTTATGCATGCTCCAAAAATATTAAAGTATATCATATGGACGAAAAATCAACTTTTCTGAATGGGGAACTTGAAGAAGAAGTCTACATTGAACAACCAGAAGGATTTCATTTGTCAGAGAACACAGATTATGTGTGTAAATTAAAGAAGGCCTTGTATGGTCTAAAACAGGATCCTAGAGCATAGTCCTCTAGAATGGATAAGTATCTATAGAAGGAAGGGTTCAGAAAAGGAGGTGCAGACAACAACCTCTACATCAAGGTAATTCAAGGTAATATTTTGTTAGTTGAAGTTTATGTTGATGATATTATTTTTGGTAGTGATGATGACAGGTTAAGCCAGAAATTTGCAAAAGATATGCAGAATGAATTTGAAATGTCATTACTTGGAGAACTATCCTTATTTATGGGACTTTAGATATGTCAAAGAAAAAAAGGATTTTTTATTTCTCAAACCAAGTATATCAGAGAAATGCTAAAAAGGTTTGGAATGGAAGATTGCAAACCAATTATCACTCTCATGCAAACCAGTTGCAAGTTGAGCAAAGATGATGATTCGAAGTCTACAGATCAGAGGCAATACAGGTCAATGATTGGCATCCTACTATATGTGACAACATCCAAACCAGATGTAATGCAGGCAGTTGGACAGGTGGCACGATTTCAAGAAGCACCAAAGGAATCACATGTATTAGTAGTAAAGAGGATTTTCAGATATCTCAAAGGAACATAAGAGTTTGGATTATGGTATCCAAAAGGAAAATATCTATCACTTATTGCCTACACAGATGCAGATTGGGAAGGTTGTATTGATGATCAACAAAGCACCAGTGAAGCAGTGTTCTACTTAGGTGAGTTTTTGGTATCATGGCTAAGCAAGAAACAATCATCAATATATTTATCTACAGTCGAGGCAGAGTATATTGCAGTAGCATCATCTTGTACACAGGTTCTTTGGATGAAACAAACTCTAACAGATCTACAGGTTGAGTATGATGAGCCCATTTCAATCTATTGTGATAATACAAGTGCCATCAATATCTTGAAGAACCTCATTATGCAATCCAAGACGAAGCGCATTCTAATCAAGTATCACTTTCTACGTGAGCAGGTTGCAGAAAAGAACATCAGAGTTGAGTTTATGGGAACAAAAGAACAAGTGGAAGACATCTTCAAAAAACCACTTCCACGGGAAGCCTTTAAATATCTTCGCCAGACTTGGAGTTATTTCTACTCCAAAATTAATTATTTTTGAATGCTTATCTTATATGTCTTACATTTACACAAGGAAGCACCATAAGAGGACAATTCAGTTAGGGGGAGAAGCCCTGGATGGAAAGATACCTTTGCCATTGATGACAAAGGGGGAGATATTTATCATATGTAGAGGACAGAGGCAGAGGACAGAGGCATGGTTCCAGGGGAAGCATGAGTGATATGATTTCAGTGTTGCATCAGAGTGTTTCCATCAATGCCAAAGGGGGAGATTGTTGATTAAGGTTGGTTTTCATTGATGTCAACCCTTGAAGAAATCCCCGTAGCACAGAGTTTTGGGTAATGAACCTAAGTTTGTTTGATGTAAAGATGACTCATTATTTTCTTGTCATGGTTTATAAGAAGTAAATATGGATGAACTCCAAAGTGGTCCCCTTGTGGTGAAATCCCTCACAGGAAGATGCTTTGCAGAGTGAGAGAACCGATGCTTAATTGTGGAATAATGATATGAAGGATAGTGATTTTTTCAGTGAAACTATCCTATATGCATATTTCTTGTCATGATATTTCCATTGGTATGTGGAACGTCACATAGCTCCTCGCGCTTAGAGAGTTATGGCCATGTGAAGTTGGAGAACCCAGGTTTGGGTAATGGACCCAAGTTTGTTTGATGGATAAAGGTATGCGTTTTGATATATTTGAAGGTAATACTATTCTATATGGATATTAAATGTCATTCCATTTCTGGTGGTGTGTGGAACGTCACATAACTCCTCACGGTTTGAGAGTTATGGCCTTACAAAGTTGGAGGACCCTCATGTGTTGGCTTGAAGCCCCAAAAGGTCAAAGTAGTCAAAGTGGTTTAAGAGATTTTAGAAGGTAAATAATAAAGTGAAGTGATGAGTGTACTATAATTTAAATTGAATACAAAATAAATTATTTAAATAATAAATTTAATGGAGAAATTAGAAGTGGGTTAACCCTAAAATAAGGAAAGTGGGCAAAGTGACCTAGAAGATGTTTTTAAGGAAGCTACTTGGAGAGTATAAATAAGAGGAAAATCTCTCTCAGTTTACAACACACTTGAGCATATTGAATATATATAGGTTTCTGAGGTAACCAAAGGATATCTAAGCTGAATTTCTGAGGGAAGGTGAAGAAAATAATGTTGGAATTCAAGGAAGGATAAATTATTTTGATGGTGCTTTCTAAGGTATGTTATTTACAGGTCACTCACCATTTTAGCAATAAAGTTTTTTATAGAATGATTCAGACCGTGAAATTGTAATGAAGTTGAGGAAACATGTCCAAGCATCTGTGGTAAAATATTAATCTTGTGGTTTGTTTTATGTTTTGAGTTATACTCCGTGCAAAATAGGGTTTGTGGCTAGTCCTTAAACTAGTCTAAAACAGGTGTTTCGCGTAAAAACATCATAACTTATTCATAACATATCCAAATTCAGTAAGACAAAATGTGTTGGTTATATTAAAATATATAGTATTATTTCTAACAGTTTCATATTGATTCAACAAATATTCCATGTGGGGCATGCTCTACAAGGTCGCTCTCTAGAATAAGACAAAATTTAGCAAGGTATGCCATTTTTGATATAACTCCTTTTCTAAGGGGTTCCAAGTAGTGAAACCTGGAGGAATTTCATAAAACATGCTGAAGAAAATTGTCTATCAGTTTTGTATATTTATTCATTACAAGGAAACAGTTATAATTATTTCAAGTTAGGGTTGTTGACTAATCCAAAACTAGTCATGTGAGACTAAAGAGAAATTTGATGAAAATGCTAGTCTCTTGTTGTTAAAGTTAAGGAAGGTTTGTAGGTATGTGATAATATACACCAGGTCTATTAAATATTTACAAATCATATTTGGATGATTAAACTGATGATGGATTTTGGTTAAGGTACATGTTGGGTACATAGTTGAGACAAGTAGTTGATGAGTTGGCACATACATGAGGTGTATAGTTGATGATGTTGGTACATATTAATGATTCATAGTTGATGAGTAGTTGACTCATGATTGGCACATACTTGGTACATGGTTGGACACACTTTTTTATGGTACAGTTTGATTACAGGTTGTTTGGTATAGGTTGGTGCATGGTTGATGCACTTTTTTAAGGTATAGGTTGGTGCATGGTTGATGCACTTGTTCATGGTACAGGTTGATTACAGTTTGAGGTACAGGTTGATGAATGATTGATGCATGGTTCAGGTTTATTGGTACAGGTTTACAATGGTATATCTCACAATGATAGTGTGACAGTGGTTCCATCATTCTACTTCTACTTCAGGGAGGTTGGACAGGGCAAGGACATGTGGTTGTAGCCACCTTCCGGTTGCAGCCGGAGAACATAGGGGGTTGTAGCCTGCTTCTGGTTGTAGCCATAGAATTGGGGAGTTGGAGCTTCCCTCAGGTTGTAGCCTAAGAAACTAGGGGGTTGAAGCCTCCTTCCAGTTGCAGCTGGAAAACAAAGGAAGTTGGTGCTTCCAATGAATGTAATTCTTCAAGACATATAAGAAAAATAATTTTGTGGTTTTCTCCCGATTTGGGTTTCCACGTAGAACACTGGTGTATTGTGTATGTGTGTGATTGTTCATTTCTTATTGCTCATTATTGGATAATAATTCTACATTGATATAACACTTGGAGAGAAAGATTTATAATTACGCTATTACTGATTCACCCCCCCTCTTAATAATCCAACAAACCCTGACATGTGGTTAACCATGTCTCATCCACGCAAATAATAACTATCTACGCAAGAGATAAGGTTCTCAAATCTGCCCACATCTACAATATATTTGTCACATTCCTAATCTCTTTGTTACTGTATGCACTGCCATTTGTCTTTACACCTTTATCACTGGTCTTTAATCTTGAATTGTTTTTCTACCCTTTACATCTACATTTTATCCCTTTGGTAAACACAGGTAGTGAACATAATGGCCTGCAATGGTCGCAAAAGAGGGTGATTTAGTACCATCCTCAGTTGACATAGTAGCTTGAAATGTATGCACAATAGGGTAAAACAGAACCATCCCAGCGTCGAGTATGTGAAGATGTAAGGTATGATCTATGCAACAAAAATTATTGGCAGTTGTTTTAAGAAATATTGAATAGAATTGCATTGATTAAAATATGTGGACCCTTAGCCTAATCCTCCAGGATCTCTTGATTTTCCTGAACTTGTTTATAATCCCCCTAATCCTGCGATTACACATCTTGTTTCTCATGAGTTTATTGATCCTCATCCCACAATCTACAAAAAAACAGTGTTCAAAATCCACTAGCCACTAAGAATTTAATTTGCCAACAAAGGAGAAACAAGAACTAATGTTTGGACCCAACTCATTTTTTGTTTTATGTTCATCCTCCACCCAGTATTTTCATTCCAGGTCTTGCAAAAAACAAATTCTATATTATTGAAATATGTCACTGATAAAGATGGATAAAGACTGACAATGATGTCGAATTTTCTTCCATCTTTCTTAATTGTGCACCATACCCAACCCTTGTACACCTAGCTAGATTTTTCTTCTACAAGAACATTTTGCAAAGGCGACAAGATTTTTTGTTCAACACTTTTCGGGGATAGTAATACATTCTTTCTTTTGTGATCTCAATAGTCACATTTAAGGATGTTCTGTAAGAGAATTTTCACTCAACTATTTAAGGATTGTTTTATATTTATTATTCTGCCAAATTTTGGAATTTCTCTAACCATACTTAGGCATGGTGCCAATTCAAGACCTCGGGAGTTTTCTAAATGTGAAGCATGAAATTCTCCCAGACTGACTTTCACCCGAGGTTACTTTAACCATCCCTATCAAGGACTTCGGGACTTTGGCTATTCAGCACTTCTGGAGTTTTCGATTGCAGAATTTGTACAACTCCCGAAGTATCACAGGCCGGAGTTGCACGAACACGCACAAAAAATGTAGGTTGGCCACAATACATGTGGGGCTCCAAAAGACAACTAGCTAGAATAATTTAATCAAACAGAAAAAATAATGAAAACTCGTCGGTGCCAAGTGTCCACCATGTTGCAAACCCTGACATGTGGTTAACCATGTCTCATCCACACAAAAAAAACCATCTATGCAAGAGATAAGCTCCTCAAATCTACCCACATATACAAGCTATTTGTCACCTTCATTACCCTATGCACTACCATCTTTCTTTACACCTTTGTCACTGGGCTCCATTCTGGAATCGTTTTTCCACCCTTTACGACTACAGTTTACCCCTTTGGCAAACAAAGGTAGTCAAGGGAATGGCTTGCAATGGCTGCACAAGAGGGTAAACCAATACCATCTCTCAGCTGGCAGAGCAACTTGCAATGTTTGTACAAGAGGGTAAACCAACACCATCCCAATGTCGAGTATGTGAAGATGTAAGGAATGATTCATGCAACAAAATATCATGTCAATTGTTTTAAGAGGTATTGAATAGTATTGAACTGGTTAAAACCTATGAAACCTTAGCCTAATCCTCCAAGATCCCTTGATTTTCCTGAACCTATTGATAATCCCCTTAATCCTGCGACTCCACATATTGTTTCTCACAAGTCTACTAATCCCCATACCATAAGCTAAAAAGAAACTAGTATTCAAACTCCACTGCCCACTAAGAATTTAGCTTGCCCTTTTATCTTCATCGTCCACCCAAGATTCACATTCGAGGTCCTGCATTTTTTTTTTATAACCTACTGAAACATGTGGCTGATAAAGATGGGTAAGGACTGACAATGTTGTCGAATTTTCTTGTAGCTTTCATAACTTCACACCATACCTAGTCCTTCTATACCTAGCTGCATTTTTCATCTACAAGAAAATTTTGCAAAGGCGACAAGATTTCCTGTTAAACACTTTTCGGGGATAGCAATACATTCCTATTTCTTCGATCCCAGTAGTCACATTTAAGGATTTTATGTAAGAGCATGTTCACTCAGGTATTATTTATATATATTTTTTATATTTATTTTGATTTTCATCACTTCCTAGTATTGAAAATTTGTACCTGCAAACTGTAAATAGTAAACAACAAACAACGAATAGGAATGAAACCATGGTACTAAAACTTACTCGTGAATAGGGAATGACATAATCATAGCTCCAATTAAGGATGAAAAATATCAACCCTGCAAACTGTAGCAATAGGTCCAAATGAGGATGCAGAACATCAACCTTGCAAAGTTGAAGCAAAGAAGGGTGCATGATTTCAACCCTGCAAAGTGAAAGAACAAGTCGAACTGCGGGTGCAAGACTTCAATATTGCAAAGTTGAAGAAAACAAGAGAAAGAAAAAAACAACAAACCAGTGAGAAAGCACCAAGATGTCAACTGCAGCTGCAGTACCTCAAATTTTCAAATTTGAAGCAAACAACAATAATCAGCATCCAACAAACTAATGAGAAAGAAAGAACTAGTGAACCAGTAATGTCGGTGGACAACAATATTGCCTAAATTCACTGCAGACAAGATTGTATCCAAAAATCAGAGGAAAATGTATTATAACGGGCATGTTAAGTAAACATTTAAGGCTGTCAGTCATGTTAAGTAAACATTTAAGGTTGTCAGGACTGTTTAAGGGCCTCGCACTATGTTAACATTTTAAAAAGAATGCAGTGTGCCAGGCCTATTTAAGTACTTAACAAAAATGAATGTCGATGCTAAAAAATTTGGATATCTAAACATTTGAAAAATAATAATAATAATTGAGAAAGACTGTAGATGATCAAAAATTTGGATATGTTAACATTTAAAACATTGGGAATGACGAAGTTGGCAATAAGACTTTGAATCTATTCTCCAATAAGATCATGACATATAAGGTTTTTTTATTATATAAAAAATAATGTTTTTAGTTCTCTAGTTCGAACAATAGAGATTATGCAAACATTTATAGTCAAAGGACAAAATAATATGAATTCAACGAATTATCGATCGCTATAGTCCCTCTACACCTTCGACAGGGACTAATAATACATGGCATTGAAAATGAAATGAAATAATTATTGAAATTATTTATTCTTTATTCTTAGAAATAAATGGATTAATTTGTTTAAGATCTTTTAAGAATATTTTTATGTGAAATATAACAAAATCAACCTTATATATGCATTTTAGATATTTATAATTATGTAGGAGTTGGATAAATTAGAAGTAAAACCACATAATACTATTTGAGTTTTAAGAAAGCTAATCAGTAAAGATAGAAGAGATAATTGACCTATGTTACTTTTACAACTTCATCAGATGAATGTAGAGTTTTATATTTTCAAAGTAGATAATATGAATTTAAGTTTTAAGGGTTTATGATAATGGAGGTTTAGGGGAGAAATTATCTCCTTATTTATGTAATTTATGTTTATAACATTAAGTTAAAGAAAGAATGTGACATAAAACTATCTAATGATTTGTTTCTATAATATCAATTAAAGAATCATTACATGGATCAATTATTAGATTTATAGACTTCATGTCATAGCTAGATTTTATGAAACAACCATTACAAGATCTTAACTAATAGAGACCATTACAAGCTCTTATGTAATAGAGTTATTAATAGAGTTATTGATTTCATGTCATAGCTCATTTATAGGTGTTTGCACAGGGGCAGACCCGGGGTTCAATGCTACAACAGCACACCAAAAAAACCCTAACTATCGGCCCTTTCAGCAACACCTGCGAAGCAGATGAAGTCTCACCTGAGGTAGAGGTAGGGGTGGTTGCAAGACTCAAGTGTCTACAACCTTAGCTAGGACACAGACCTGTGATTACAATACTTAATAAATAACTTAGCACAGTCAGTTCCACAATATGCAATCAATAACCACTTCACCGATAAAACAAAGCTTCACAACATTTACAATGATCTAATGTATTCAAGCACTTAGCATAGGTAAAATAGATCAGATCGAGTAGATCAAGAAATGGGAATATATATCTATATCTATATCTATATATATATATAACATTCTACACATTATTAGCACTAAGCATAAGCAGATCTATCTAATCCTCTCAAGCACTTAGCAAAATGAGACACAAACACATTAAGACAAGCACAAAGCAAGACAACACAGTGTTTACATGGTTCACCCCCACCCTGGGGCTACGTCCACTAACTCTTATTCTTTATTAGCTTCTTCAATAGGTTACAAGCACAGAGCCTCAAAACCCTTACTCTGCAAGGGACAGAAGATCTGTGCAGCTCACTAGATCCTTCTTCCTTGTATTATAGCACAAATCCTTCCACCATCTGTTACAACCTCTTGCACTTAACTCTGCAAGTCTCTTGCAATCATGCACAAAGCACTTACAGACCCTTACTTTCACTTAGCATACATCACATAGATGTCAATATCTCATAGATGTCTCTTCACATTGCCTAGATATCTATTTATACTTTACAAAATGGCCTAAGCATGGGTAAAACCCATGGGCCGACATCCCAATCCCATTACATATTTCAAAAAACCCAAAAGGGACCCAGAGTGGTCCGAGATCCCATGATCTCTGCTTTGTCTCGCGCTCCTCCTTCAATAGGCTGTCGAAGTCCAAAATAGGTCAACATGACCAAGAATCTCCCAAAACTTGGTCAAGGGCCAACAAGCCCCCAACACTCACCTATGATTCATCCTGAGTCACTCTGGTCGGACTAGTTCTGCCTCGAACGCCTCGAGCTTGGCTTGAGCTACTTCGACCTGCTGTTATGCTATGACCTCTTGCTCAATGAACTCCTAGATTACTACGTCATTCACTAGCCCTTCTAGGTGTTGTTTTGCTCTGATGACAACCTGTTCTAGCTCCACTCCTCAGGTTTCAACCTCGGTGAATAGTTGGCATGCCTTCTCTTGCACTGGTTGAAGTCGTTGAGTGACTTCCATCACTTTACATTGAATCGTATGGATCTTCTGCTGGGTGGTGCATTTCTCTTGAGACCGCTTCATTCTTTCTACAGGTGACAGGGCCTTTAGTTGAGCCTGTAGCATGTCTGCGTGCTTCTTTGCTTCCTTGAGTTGCGACCCAATGCCTGTAACTTTGGATTCTCCATGAGGTTCTCATATGTCTGGGCACTCTGGTTACTCATTTGCTTACATTCTGAGGCAAGAGATTTTAATCTGTCAATTGCACTGCAGGAAGTTGCTTTCCTTAGGTCTCTTACATCTTGAGGGATCTCAGGCATAGTACGGAGTTCTAAATCTGCAATGCGCTACTGGAGCTGCTGGATCACTTCTTCAAGTTGTGCCACCTGCTATGGAACTTTCTCCTCAGTCCTTAATTCTATGACTGTCATAGAGTGAAGTTCTCTATGAACCCTTTCCTTTACTTCAAGTTGCTCTGCAAGCAACTATTCCTTGCTTTGTTGCAATTGTTCTTTTTCTTCGTCCCACTTCTCTTGTAGAGCAATCTTTTCCCATTCTACAGTACTGCGTTGCTCTACAAGGTCTCTCTGTACTTGTGCCAAATCATGGGTGGATTTCACTATTTCTTCTTGAGCTCGTCAAAGGTGAGCTTCGACTGTGTCAGAGATTCGGTGGAGTTGAGCTGGCTCATCTCCCATTTCTGGTGTTCCTGTTGACAAAGGCACAGTGGAGACTACGCAGATAGACTGTAATTCCTGTTGCACTCCTTGGAGCTCGTCCTTAATGTTTTCACCCAATTTGTCACTTGATGAGCAAATTAAGAGTGCTTACATGCCCAGTTGGGCTCTGCTAGGCATGACAGTTGTAAAGTAAAAGGTTAGAAAGAGAAACTACAAGGTTAGAAACAAGAATTAAACTAAAACAAAAACAAAACTATAAGCATATAAAAACATGGAAAATAAATACAAATGGACCAATATCACCAATGTATAAGTTGATCTATTGATGAAATCCAAAGGCACAAATAAGAAAGGGGACTTGGGTCCCTTCTCTCTCCAATGGAAGGCTCTTGAGGCCCTCAAAGCTTGCTCTCCTTACAAAGAAAAGATGAAAATGTGGGTGAAATAACTCCAAGCTTATTCACTCAAGAGAGGGGTGAATAGCTCTATGAAATGCAGCTTGTGGTGTTTATTTCCAAAGAATGAGTCCTTAGCAATCTCAGCAGCATAAAAATACAAAGAATTCCTTGAGAAAATGGTGGTTATTCATGGCTTTTTATAGCCTAGTATTGGGTTATTATGCAACCTCTTTAGAATGTGAAAAGGGGCTCTTTAGGGCTCAATTAGGTCTTTAACCAGCCCACCATGAGGATTGAGCTCGGATTTGGTGTCAAATCGACTTGGGAGCTGATCCATTAGTGGTTGGGCGGCTGACCAATTTCAATAAATGCGTTGTTTAGCAGGCGCGTGGGTTTTTCGCCCAACAGCCACGCATCGTGCGCTAAAGAGCGCATTGTAAGTTGTTGTTACGCGCATATGCGCACGAACCCGGGTTCTGTAAGGTGCCCTTCAAATTTCTGGTGATTTTGTATAGTTTTTTTACCCTTTTGCTATGTTGTGGAATCAATTTTGGGCCATGAATGACTTCTTTTCTGTTTTGATGATGCGGAGTTCTTGTCGCCATGTGCGGACGAAATTTCAGTGATAACAGATGCCCCCTGATGGATGAGGTTAGGAGCAAAACGTATAGCCGAAATCCATAAATGTTTCTTTTACTGAGAATGGTGTTGTAAGGGAGAGCAAGAGTGGGACCGTGTAGAGCAATCCTTTGGAGAAGAAAGGAACCGGTAGAACCCCACCTTCCACAAGGTGCGTATCAATATACAAGTGTGTACAAACGAGGCGGGCATGCCCCATGCTCGTGTGATGTAACTCTGAAGAAAAAAATGTCTGAAGTGTTGATGGAGACAACTGCAGTGCCCTCGGGGGTGGAATGAGAAAGGAAGAAGACAATTCTGCAAAGGAACATACTCTGAACCAGCGGTAATGGTCGTGGAAGTAAACAGCGATGGTGATGTGGGCATTGGTGGCCCTACCAAGTTCAGAGGTCTTCAGCAACTGATAATAAAAACTGCAATAGTTGCAAAGTAAGACCCACCGCAACATGAGAAAGTGTTGGCGTCGAATGTTATGGGGGTCAACGACATCAAGGAGCAATGGTGTTTCCCCCTGTGCCATCCAAGATCTCTCATTGAATGGAAAATGAGAATCAAGATACTGTCGCCCTTCTAGAAAATTGTGTTGATGTCGACAAAAGGGGGACGTGACTCCCATAAGAGAAGGGCTTCACGGAAGCTACGATGGTGAGGAAGTGGCAGAGGTACATGGACAAAGTCAAGAAGTGGAAAGACTCAAGACTGCCCTTGGCTGGAGAATGTATGAGACAAACAGTGGCCGCAACCGTGTGACAAGGTCGAGTGTCAGGGGGATGCCAAGACCGAGGATAAGTTGTGCCAGAGGCGGGCAAGGTGAACAAATTCAGAGGGTATAGGTAAGTGATATGGGTAGTACTCTAAAGATATAGACGATGCCGGTGAGGGTAATATGAGAAGTAATGCTCCAACCAAGGGTGACATGGGTTGCGTGTGGCCAAAAGGAAAGCAGGTCGCCAACGGTGATGACAAAAGTAAAGAACGGGAAATAAAGGCGTTTGTACAATAAATAATGAATAATTTGGGGAAAAATGTACAAATACAGAAACGGGTGCCCCTGTGTGAAATGAGTGCCCCAGGGAGGGCAGAAATATCTTGGAAAACTGATGAAGTGTGGGGGCTCCATTGGCGAGTTTCTGTATGAGGTAGGTGAAACGAATATAGGTTCGCAGATGGGCAAATTGATGGTGGATGAAATGGAGGGTTTATGATCCTGCGGATGTGCAGGTAAAAAGCACTGAAGCATAAAGCGATGATCTGGGAGTCCATGTGGGAAAGCTAGCAAAATGAGGAGAAGAAGTATGTGGTTGATTTGCAACATGATGAAAGACTATTGGGACTCCCATCCCTAAAGGGTAATGAAGAACAGCATGAGTGTCATAAGTGAAAAAAGGGTGCTATGAATGAGACAACTCATGTGGGTAAGAAAGCTACCGGGTACCAGTACCGTAGATGCAAAATGGAGGTGTGAGTACTGCAGAGCCGGAAATGGGTATCTTAAAGGCCAAAATCAGGGGGTGTAACTGAGAATGTATATGCAATACAGCGGGAGAGACTACATGCCAGTGCTGAGTATATACCTGAAGGAATGATGTGGAGAGATGATGATCAAGTACCTGCACACAGAACAACCAAATACCCAAAGTGAACAATATCTGAAGAGAATCAAAGATATGAGCAGTTATTTGATAATTTTGAACATGAGCATGTGTACCTGAGTGTGTTATGAAAAGATGCACCGCCAGGGAACAGTGAAACTGATCACCCGACAAAAATGACTGTGTAATTGGCCAAAAATGGTTCGGAAAACGGAGCTTATGGGCGCCGGTACAAAAAGAAAATGAAAGTGGGGAAAAGGGCTTAGATATGGACGGTGGGCCCATAATGTCGTCCCAGGTGCACCGATACTATGGGCGATTGGGCGGTAGTTTGGGGGGAGGATATGTACTTCCCCTTTGCTCGAGGATTGATGAAAAAGTATAGTAAATCACATTCGCAGGAGCATTGGTATGGAGGGCCAGAGGAAACTCAGGAAGAGATGTGTGGCGTGCCGCGGCTAATGTGTGGCGGACGTATGGTATAGATGGGCAATGGTGTGTATAATGGCCATAATCAGAACATATGGCACAAGCGAATTTGGTTTGTGGCCCTTTGCTACTTGAGTTAGGGTAGGTAGCAGCAGTTCTTGCTATAGTGGCGAGTGGAATGAGGTTCCGTAACTCAGGTACAGATGGGCATATGTGGGTTGGATGTCCGTCTTTCTCACATAGTGCGCAAGGTGGTGGGATGTGTGGAGGAAGTGGAGTTGTGGGCTCTTTCTTCTTTCTTCTTCCCCCAGCTGTGGCAGGGGGGTTAGTGATTGGGGGTGTAGAGGGTATGGTGGGAGTAAGTATGGGAATCGTCATTGGGATTCCTTCTGTTTGGGGGGGAAGGGATGGTTGAGGAACCATCGCTGGTGCATGTAAATACCAAACTGGAAGTGCCAACACCATATTAGGGAGAGTAAGCGTTGTGGCTACTTGTTAAGGTTCTAACCCGCACATAGGTAGATCAATGTATTCAGATGTAATAAAGGTCAATATTAATAAGAGCTTTCAATAAAATAGAATAAGGCGGATGTAAGAAGACCTAATAGAAGCTTCCGCTTCTAGAAGGATCTTCCTCTAGATGCTTNTATAAGAGTTTCGGTAGTCATTGTATATAGCTTTACAATCATATTCATCATTTATTTTCATCCCCACTCTTCAGAAATCAATACTAAATAGATATGAAACGACTTGTTGATGTCTCCCACTCAGAAAACTCACATAGATGGTTCGTGGGATAAACAAAAGCATAAGAACTAGGCATTATGGACTTGTACAACAGGAACGGAACCATCACATAGAAAAACTTCTTAAGGTTTCAATTATCTTACAAGATGACGTAGATATTCTAAGATGTTTCAATTATCTTACAAGATGAAGAAGATATTCTAAAATTGGACACTGGAAACTCATTCTGAGACAGACCAGTGAACTGTCCATTTAGGTTACAAAGAATCATTTCCACAAGACGAGTTCCAGATCTGAAAACGATCATGGAAGATGCTTTGGAAGACCCAAAGTCCAGCATAAAACCAACAACTATATGTGTTTTTTCCTCATCTTTCCCTGTCATAACTTGCAAAGAAGGGATGGCAAGGTCCTCGTAGATGCTTGATCTGCAATGAAAACTCTGAATTCTTTTGGCAGAGGGATTCTTTGGGCAAATCCCTCTGCGTTGTCATTTTCCAAAGAGCTATGCTATGATGTCCAGGACATGAAAGTGGGCATATGTGATTGCAAGGGGACAGCCTGAAAAATGCACTAAACCTATGGTTTCAGGAACAAAAAGATGAGGAGAACATCCCATTTCCTTTTTTA
>SNQJ01S0011291.1:78873-102224 GCA_010110895.2 Picea sitchensis | reverse complement strand
ATGCCTACCCTCGAAATCCTACCTAGACTAAAATTTTCTTTTGGCACCTCCTGTGGAGGACAACTTAGTGAGTTGTTTAGAAAGATTTTAGATGAAATTGTTTTGTGAGGCTGGGGGTGAAAACCAACCTCGTTTGATTAAAATTGGGAGTGGATAGTCCAATCAAGAAAAGATGGGGTGTTTTCAGAATCCCTTGTGAGGAGACCTACTTAGACCACCACGTTTCGAGATGAGTCTATGTGAGTGAAAAAGTGGCTTTTGTGTGTGAGTGAAAGTGTACCAAATTTTAGTTATTTAGATGTCACCTTGCAACATGTAGACATTGCTTGGTCCTTTACAAGAGTTTGATTACCTAAATAAGCTAGATGTCATTGGTACAACCTTGCAGAATTTTAAAAGCCCTAGGAGACTAGCATGTGCACATTGTGGTCCGTTACTATCCTTTAACTCCCTATGTGTGAGTTAATCTAGAAAAGCATGAAACTAGCCTAGATTGAACATGTGGGCATGTGTGGGCCCGTTACAAACCTTTAACTCTCCTAGTTTTTTTATCTAAGAAAGCAGAAAATCAAACACTATTCTAGCTTTGTTGACATGTGGGCATGTGTGGGCCCATTACAAGAATGTGTTTTGACAAAATGAAACTAAGAGGGGTCTCAAAAGAGCCATTTTCCTCTCCTAAAAGTTTTTGAAATTTTTGTTAAGGGAGATGAGATCGTTTTCGCAATCCTTTTCTGGTTCTCAAGATCGCTTGATGGCGCAAGAGAAGAGCATACTCAAGATTGTTACTTGCAACTTCTAGTTCCAAAAATGTGAGTTTAGATGTGATTAGAATTGATTTTCAACTTAGATTTATAAACCAAAGCAAGCCATCCATGTGGCCAAAAAGAAAAATAAGGGAAAATGATTTTTATCCACCTAAGTGCCTATGTTTGCTTGATTATCCCCTTTATAAGTTGAGGGGTCTAAGTGGTGCAGTATTTAGAGCATGCATATCATCATTCTTTAAGAAGGAAAATGATTTTTCCCCACATCCAAGAGCTTACAATGTCAAAAAAAGATCAAATGTGCGCCACAGAGTGCATATACAAGCGCATTGAGTGCGCGCGCACTGTCGAAAATGAAGTAAAAAGCGCATGCGCGCAGAGAGAAAACAGTGCACAGGCGCCTGCGCGCACGATGCGTGCCTGTGGGGTGGAATAACAACACACCTGTGATAAAAAATCAAGAAGAAAAATCTGGATGGATTTCTCCCAATCTTCTGGTGAATTGTCTGGTTAGCAGGTCGGCAGAGGCCGGTTTGTGAACGTGCAAGTTAATGAAATCAAAAGGAAAGCAAATAAATCCCAAATGAGGGAGGAATTGATACCTTCTCCCCAGTATGGTCTCCAATCTGTTTGCACCCAATTTGTCACTTGATGAGCAAATTAAGAGTGCTTACATGCCCAGTTGGGCTCTGCTAGGCATGACAGCTGTAAAGTAAAAGGTTAGAAAGAGAAACTAAAAGGTTAGAAATAAGAATTAAACTAAAACAAAAACAAAACTATGACCATATAAAAACATGGAAAATAAATACAAATGGACCAATATCACCAATGTATAATCTGATCTATTGATGAAATCCAAAGGCACAAAGAAGAAAGGGGACTTGGGTCCCTTCTCTCTCCAATGGAAGGCTCTTGAGGCCCTCAAAGCTTGCTCTCCTTACAAAGAAAAGATGAAAATGTGGGTGAAAGAACTCCAAGATTATTCACTCAAGAGAGGGGTGAATAGCTCTATGAAATGCATCTTGTGGTGTTTATTGCCAAAGAATGAGTCCTTAGCAATCTCAACAGCATAACAATACAAAGAATTCCTTGAGAAAATGGTGGTTATTCATGGTTTTTTATAGCCTAGCATTGGGTTATTATGAAACCTCTTTAGAATGTGAAAAGGGGCTCTTTAGGGCTCAATTAGGTCTTTGACCAGCCCAGCATGAGGATTGAGCTTGGATTTGGTGTCAAATCGACTTGGGAGCTAATCCATTAGTGGTTGGGAGGTCGACCAATTTCAATAAACGCGTTGTTTAGCAGGCGCGCGGGTTTTTCGCCCAACAGCCACGCATCGTGCGCTGAAGTGCTCATTGTACGTTGCTATTACATGCATATGCACGCGAACTCGGGTTCTGTAAGGCGCCCTTCAAATTTCTGGTCATTTTGTATAGTTTTTTTACCCTTTTGCTATGCTGTGGAATCAATTTTGGGCCATGAATGACTTCTTTTCTCTTTTGATGATGCAGAGTTCTTGTCGCCATGTGCAGACGAAATTTCAGTGATAACACTTAATACGATTGAACACCTCCTTCTGCTTAGCCTCTTACTTCTCTGCTATCTCCAGCGAAGCATCATTCAGGGTGGCTACAATGAAAATGAAGTCATCTACGATGAGGATAGTCTGGAACTTGGTCATGGTCGATTTTACTTTCTTCTGGGATGAAGGCTTCTAGGGGGAAACCTTTCTTTTCTTTAAGGTGTCCCCCTCCTCTCTAGGTGGTGTCACCTCACCTTTCTTTTGTTCAGCCTCAGTGCCATCTACCTCTTCTCCATTACCTCCTTTCTATGGTGATATGGATGCAGCCTTTACTGAGGTACTATCTATATCTTGAACCTCTTCAATCTTCTTTGTCTTGCTCAGTCTGGGTGTATCCTGCGTAGTTTCTAGACTCTCTATATCGGATATCTCCATAGGATCTGCTCGAATGAGGAGGTCCACCGACCAGTCCTTGGTGATATCCTCCAAGCTTCCTCCGTTAGCTTGTAATAGGACTGAAGTTGCGTCTTGTGCCCATCAGCACATGCTATGATATAAATGAAATGGTGGTCCGCGTTGAACTTCATCAAAGGCCGAAACCTGTGGAGAGCATTTGGAGTCATGCGAGGCTCGGACTGTATAATGACCTTCAATTGGTTGTAGTATGCATGAAATACAACATTGGACTTCCACTTCTTATTCATGTCGATTGAATACCACAATGTGTTGAAATTCGCAGCCAATGGTTCAAAGGGATTGATGTCCGGGAAGGTCGCACCTTCCCTCATCTCCGAGGTGACGAAAGCAATCAGGATCAACAACCAGCTGAAGTGTAATTCATATCCTTGATTTTGTGATTCTTTTCAGTCAAGTTCTAGTTGGTTTACCAAGTACTTCACCCAATTCATTTGAAGTCCCTCTGCGCACTTCCCTGCAAGGTCAACTATGAAACCAGTCACTTGGGCAGGTCGATTCTTGTGTACTAACTTCCCTAGGATTAATTGACAGGCTAGGCGCATTGTGCCACTCTGGATAAAGGCTACCTTGTAGCCTCGTGTGCCCTTCTCAACATCTCCATAAGTGTCCTTGATCTTCTGAGTGAGAGCGCTATCCACGGTCTTTCTGTGGTAGAAATCCTGTGGGTCAGAGCCTTGCATACTCAAGCCCGTGATCTGATTTATCAATGTCGGATCCACTATTATTGGATGGTTTAACCATAGGTAACCTCCATGGTAATAAGACAACAACAATTTGACACATGCATTCACCTCTTGGTGTCATCCGAAGTGCGGAATCTTCATAACATTCAGCAAGGTGGACTGTGTGAGGTTATGGGTCCATGACTAAGGGACAATCTTCGAATTATTTCCCTTTGTTCTGGTTAAGTACTTATGTGGCGTGGGCATGTTATATACCTTCCTATCGCCGAGGTTGAAGTCACTAAACTTCAACGCTGCAATCTTTTCTTGATCTGCGCAAACTGTGCATATCCCCTTCGGGAGGTACGCGGTGACCAAGGGGTACTCAAAGTCTCTAGGTACGCTGTCACGGTTTACAACACCACTAAAGGGTGGTATATAGGTGGGTAATATGCTCAGAATCAACTTAGCATTCGTGAGGTCATCCCTGTGTTTAGTTCGATTTTCATCTACTAGCCAGGATGGTCCACCTCAAGCAATGGACGGAGAGGTTGGCAGTCCTCTCATCAATGATGCTTGTACACCTATAGACACTCCTCTCTCTGACATGAATCTCTCAGTCATCAAGTCGAGGAGAAATTCTATTACTGATTCTATAGTTGTGGTGAGCTCGTCGGACATATGCGCTTGGGATTAAAAATTATCGGGGTCACGATGAATTCAGACACTGCACTAGAATAAACAACAAGAGTGCAATTATCACTGTATACAATTCACTTAATCTGCGGACTCAAACTTTCAGTTAGCCAAAGTGTTCTCCATGCATGGTGTGACAGGATAAATAGGCAACTCGACAATGGTTTGCTTATAACAGGTATGAAGCCTGATTAACTCTTGTTCTGTCCATTATGGTGTGGTCCAACAGTCTGGTGTCGAGCTATAAATTCTTTTCTACCCATTCGGGGCAACAGTCGAATGGATATATCGATTCCAACGACTATATTACTTCGCCATGGCGAAGTTCCATGTGTCATTGTTCTGATATCCTAGTGAAGCTCCAATTCGACAAATTTTCTTTCTGCGAGGTTCCCTCTGGAACCTTCTGTAACTTTTCAATCTTAGCCCTCTTCTTACTCAACTTTCTAGCCCTAGTGAGATTCATCTCGATGGTCCTTTTTCTGTTCTGATTCTTATCGTCTTTCGACATAGTCACTTCGCATTGTTGAGATTTTTTTCGGGGACTCAGGGGTAATACTTCTTCTTCATCTGGGATATGTACTTCAGTATTCTATGAGTCCTCTACTTTTCTTACAGCTTCAACATCTGAGTTTCTAGCGTTAAATAGCTTCGATCTGTCCTCATGCTCTTCAATCAAATATGCGATCCTTCTAGTCATGAAATCTTTTAACTCTTGTTTCTTCTGCTCCAAAGCTTCTTCTTCTTCCTTTCATCTAGCTTGATCTCTTTCAATCCAAGGTTTCCCTAGTAGCATGGTAAACAAAGCATTGTCCTTAATAAATTTAATAATCTCAAAATCTTCTTTAGTCGAAGTTCCATTGGCATTCATAGATATCTGAGTGAGCTTTCCACATAGTTTTACTGATTTTCCTCTAGATAACCCTATCCCTTCTAATGAAGGAATCATAGCAGGCTTCCCTATAGATTCCCAAGTTCTTTCTGTCATGATATTCACCTGTGTTTCCTCATCCAGAATGCAGTCGATGTCAAAGTATCCTATTCTTTCTTCGATGCATTCTTTTTCTTTAAAGATCTCTGACAATATAACATGTCAGTGGTCATTCAAGGTTTCTTTTATCTGTAGAAATACCTTCTCTAATTATTTTTGTGGTTTTTCTATTTATGGATCTTCCTTAGGGTTTTCCTGGTTCATATTCATTCTTTCAATATTAGCAATCATTTTAGGGCAATCCAACACTTCATGGTCCATAGCTTTGCAATAAAGACAACTAGGTTTTCTCCAAGGGAATTCCTTACCAAGATGTCCTAGTTTTCTGCAATTGTAACAGGGGGTTAATCCTCTCTTTCTTCTCAATGATCCCTAGCTTCTTCTGTACTATGCACTAGGATCATAGGAGATAACCTGCAACAAATTCTTTCTAGGATCTTGCATCCATTTGTTAATCCAAATATTCTTTCTATGCATAGGTATAACATATCTTTCACTATTCTTATCAGATCTATTCATATCAAACCTTCTTTCATCTATCAGTGCCCTAGTTTTCAAGCTAGGACAGAATCTATCAAGAATACCTAGATCCATACTCTAGAAACAAAAAAATTCACTTATCTTACTTTTACAGAGAACAAAGCTTTCAGATCTAAAAAATTTCTACTATTCTTACCTTTATCAGAGCACACAGCTTACAGATCTTACCTATTTTCTTCATATCTGACCTCTTTTCTGGCACAAAGCTTCACAGGTCAAGTAAAATGTTGTGCACTAGGGAAACATATCTATGCACAGAGCTTTCACAGTTTCAGGATAAATCTTTGCACAAAGATTCTTCTTCATTAGTTCCCAGCAATCACAGTTTCAGGTCCCGGCAATGGAACCATTTGTTGGCATAGGGGCAGACCCAGGGTTCAACGCTACAACAACGTACCAAAAAAACCCTAACTACTGACCCTTTCGTCAACACCTGCAAAGCAGATAAAGTCTCACTCAAGGTAGAGGCAAGGGTGGTTGCAAGACTCAAGTGTCTGCAACCTTAGTTGGGACACAGACCTGTGATTACAATACTTAATAAATAACTTGGCACCATCAGTTCCACAATATGAAATCAATAACCAATTTGCTGATAAAACAAAGCTTTGTAGCATTTACAATGATCCAACGTATTCAAGAACTTAGCATAGGTAAAATAGATCAGATCGGGTAGATCAAGAACTGAGCATATTCATATATATCAGATCTAATATTCTACACATTATTATCACTAAGCATAAGCAGATCTATCTAATCCTCTCAAGCACTTAGCAAAAGGAGACATAAACACATTAAGACAATCACAAATAAAGACAACACAGTGTTTACGTGGTTCACCTCCACCTTGGGGCTACGTCCACCAACTCTTCTTCTTTATTAGCTTCTTCAATAGGTTACAAGCACAGAGCCTCAAAACCCTTACTCCGCACAGGACAGAAGATCTGTGCAGCTCACTAGATCCTTCTTCCTTGCGTTACAGCACAAAGCCTCCCACCATCTATTACAACCTCTTGCACTTAGCTCTGCAAGTCTCTTGCAATCATGTACAAAGAACTTACAGACCCTTACTTGCACTTAACATACATCACATAGATGTCGATATCTCATATATGTCTCTTTACATTGCCTAGATATCTATTATACTTTGCAAAATGGACTAAGCATGGGTAAAACCCATGCGCCGACATCCCAATCCCATTACATATTCCCAAAAACGCAAAAAGGACCCAAAGTGGGCCGAGATCCCATGATCTCTGCTTTGTCTCGTGCTCCTCCTTCGACAGGCTGTCGAAGTTCAAAATAGGTCAACATGACCAAGAATCTCCCAAAACTTGGTCAAGGGCCAACAATAGGAACCAAATAGGTTTTGTTTAGAGTAAAATAATTTTAGTTTGTCACAAATTTGTGGAAGTATTCCATATGCTAAAGTGTAGAGGAAGTTAACTATGCTTATAGAGTTAGATATACAAAGAGAATATAAGACACTGTTTTGGGATATTTTTATTATAATATTAAAGGCAAAAGGTATTAGATTTTATGTCCTTTTATTTTACTTAATAGGCAATTGATTAAATTTCTTGTAGAATCAACGAGTTTGACAAGGTTGACCCATTCCCCCCTTTCTATACATCTTAGTTTCTAAAATTCCAACTTGTCTTCTATCTTGTATGAGTAAATATTCTCGAAGGTTTAGAAATATCAATAGGTATCAAATTTAGTCATCGATTATTTATGAAAGTTTCTATTATGCTCGAAAATAAATTAGACTAATTTTAAGGATGCATCATTTTATGACTCATCATGGAAGAAGCCATAGTTCGAGAGGAAATGATGATGAGGAAACAATATGCCAAGTTATTTCTAGTATTCCATTGGAAGATAGAGGTCAAGTTAATATGTATTGATGATGTGAGGAAGTTAAAGTTTGTAAATGAACTAATAAGCTACAAGGTTTCCTTAAGGAGCGTTGGCGGCCAAAACCACAAGATGAGAAGACTCATTCAATGTCATAGGAAAAGAAGGTGAGAAGACAATGATGCCATGGAAATAGATGAGTAAGGAACTAGATTGATAAATGGAATGATAAGGTGGTTAAAAGGATGAAGAAACATGGGGATAGAGATGGAGAAATTAGAATAGTGACCATAGTTAGAAGAGGAAGAGTCATCAAATGAATCTTTACATCACTTAGAAGGATTGAGGATAAATAAAGAATGTCTATAAAAGATTGATACTCTCATCATATGATATTATAAACATACTTTTAAGAGGATGAGAGCTCATGGTTGGTTAGGGAGGGTAGTAATGATAGGGTGCTAGTATTATCCTTCATTGTAATTGTATTTTTTAACCCTAAATAAGCATGAATATTTATTTATTTATTATATTATATTTATTTATATTTATTTTATTTTTTCACAGGACTATGTTGAACCATGTGAGGCTCGTGTGAATGTTTTACCAATGTCTTCAATGAGAGTACGATGAGATCTGGTCTATGACAGAGTTTCCTTTAGTTGTGGAGTGATAATATATGAATTCACATAGTTGTGAATGTTTCTAAATGAATTAAATTTTATGTAATACTATTGAGAATCCCAAAATTAGAATTAAATCCTTATGTGAAGAGAGAATGGTCTTTATGAGACTCATGAGTACACGAACAAGGTAAAAAATGAGTCAAACTCATTGAGTGGAAGGAAAGAGATCTCAATGAAGACCCCAACCTATATATAATTGTTTTGTGTGTGTTGATTTACATTAACCAAGTGTTGTAGGTTATGAAATGACATAGAAGTGGGTCCAAACCCATGAGACCTAGAAACAAGAACTCTTACATTGATGAGATTGTATATATGATGTAGAAGCATTCCTAGGGTTTTAGAAATCCTCCAACCCTCCCCTCCCTTTCCCCCTGTTAGTACTTAAATATGTTCATGACTATTTACCTACAAATCGCCCCTATCATACCTCTTCCTAGTATCAATTTTTCCCTATGACCCTTTTCTTCTATGACTTGTGGAGTGTTTTTTATTTGCTTTGGCATTTTTATCATGAATTAGTTAGATAAAATTTAGATTTTAGATAAGAATAATATCCTCCATCAGACTTAGAGCCAATTTTCGTTTAAATTCAAAATTTGAAAGATGCTACAAGAATATCGTTATTCTTGTAGCACCTAAAATCATGATTAATTTGAACGTGTTCAATCTTGAAAAATCATGAGATTCGTTATGATATTATGCCAAAAATACAATAATGACAAAACATTATGATTTCATCATACTGAGGATCGGGATGTTGATCTAGAAAAATCGTATTTGTACCTGCCACTGTTTACATCAAATTCAGGTTTTGGGCCACGTTTTTAAATACAAATAATTATGATTTAGAATTCTGGTAATATCTATATCGTGTATTAATGAGTGTTTTGCAGATAGATGAAGCTCCCTCATATCATTTGATTATCCAGGAAACTCTAGAACGACAATCTCTTCGAAACCCTGACACCTGCAGGTTAACAAGCACAATGGCTCCCAAAAAGGTTGGACAAATCAATTGATTAGAACCAGAAGGAGTGGAATTTCTTGAATCTTTTCCCCAAATCATGCAAATTGTTGATTGAGATTTTGCGATGATTTTAAATATCTACATCAAAGGTTGACTACATTCTTCATCGAAAGAAAATTCCATTTCTCAAAACCCTAGTCAGTTCAAACCCTATCATTAGCAGGTGAAACAGAAAGTGAAACAAAGGAACGAGAGGAAATTTTTATTGTCGCAAGGCAGATCAGATCGAGCACGAGAAATATCGCAAAAGAAATTAAGCAGGAACTCTAAATTTGGCTGATATTTGTGAGGAGCATGGTCTTTTTCTCATAAATTTTACAACTAGTTGTATTGTTGAATATAATGATGTTCATCCTGATGGCAGTGATATTGGATTTAAGGAGGAAGATAAGCCCAACTTCATTGGGTCCTTCTATCACAATTGTTGTGTATAAAATATTCACAATTGTTACTCTCTTCAAGGAGAAAGCAATAACTATTATTCAAGAATACCTTCTTTCTAAATTTGTTAGGAGACTAGAAAATCTTTCCACTCTTGATTTCTTGTAGTTTTTAAGAGGCTTATAACATTAGCCATGGACAAAAAAGAGAGAAATAAATGGCTTATGTTTTTTTTTCTTCTCCTTATACAAAGGTGTTTTCAGTTGAGGAAGACCCTACATATGTTCCAGAAATGCATGACATACTAGAATTTGATATACATAAAATACAGAGTTCATCTAAATCTATAGAAAATGAAACATTTGAAAATTTATCTTCAAAGAAAGCAAATATATAATGAGGCCCAGGAAATCTGGAAATATCTATTGATCTCAATAGACTTGCACCTGGGAATGATTATGTTTATTTTGTAGTGGAAACAAGGGATATATCAAAGAAGCAGAAGATTAAAAGGTTACAATCAGTTATCAAGGAACTAAAACAAGAAAATCAAGCACTAGGGTTGAGGAATGACAAATTTCAAAACAAGGTTAAAAAATTGAAATCAAAGAAGAAAGAGCAATGTGAATTCTCCAACAAGGTTAGGAAGATGAATATAAAACTTTATTGAAAAAATGTAGTACTGAAAACCAAGTTGAAACAAGAACTTTCCATAACACCTAGAATGTTCAGATTGTCTAAACAAGATAGTTTTGGATCTAAGTCTTACAAAAAGTATTGACTACTATACTGGAGTAATATCTAAAGATGTTTCCAAAGGTAACACACATGGTTGTTCCATTACAGTTGGAGGAAGAATACAAATGCAACATGTGCAATACAGAAAGAAGCTTTGTTGGTAGCCTTTTGCTATTGTTGCTACAACATAAGTTTCAAAGAAATGGCTTAGTTGGGGTTCTGTAAAGGATCTAGTAGCAGAGTCAACTATAATTGTAGTGGATAATCAAGATAAAGAAAATATTCAAACATAGGATATCCTTTAGAAACATTAATATGGAAATTCTGCGGAAAATGAAGAAATTTCCTATAGGTGACTGTTTTAGCAGTCATCTTCTGCCACGTATTCCAAGAAAATGGTGAAGAATGAGAGGAAACCATTCAAAACCCACTTGAAAAATGGGCCAAATTAGGTGAATCGCAAGTAGTTTCCCAAAAAAGTGAATCACTTTGGAGATACATATGAATCTTTGAAGGCAATGTTTCCATATTTAAACAATAAATGATTTATTGTTTTAGTCATTAATTTTGGGCGAGATTTTAGAGAAGCTGGAGATGAATTTTAAAAAAATGGAAAAGGTTTTTGTTAGGAATGGACTGATTTAAAAACACCTCTCTCAAGTTTTACACATATATCATGGTTTTGGAGATACGAAGAGATATTTGGACCCTATTTTTCAGTAATTTGTCAGATTTGTTTTCCTAAAATAACTCATAGACAACAGTTGATGAGACACCTCATCAATTCGACTTGGAGATAAGATCTTATCTCCTCCTTGATTATTTGAAACAGAAAAATAAAGATAGATGATGATGTTTTCATATCCATTTCTTTTGGATCTTGGTAATTATGTATTGTTTCTATATAAAATCTGCAGAAGGAGAAGTTAGGGGTTGATTGGTTGGGAACCATTGGTCATATTTGAGAAAAAATTGTTTGTAAGACAAAGACTTATTTCATTATGGTAATAAATGGAAAAGGCTATCTAATGGTTATATTTTTATTATTGTTTATATTTCCATATTTTTCTTACTTGAATGCATGTTAATATTTTTCTAAAAATTTGATGTTTCTTGTTTGTGAGTAAGCCAATGAAAACTTTACTATTTTCTTGTTCATAATTAGATTTGTTTTCAAGTACATTTCTCTTGTTTCTCGAATGATATTTGGGATCAAGAGTTTCATATGTGAGTGGAAAAATTGAAATCTTACATATTTTCTATGTCTTTCATATTACATTTTCCATCTAATTTATTGGATTTACTGTCATTTACTAAGCCATTGAGATATGAATTTGCTCTTGCATATTTGAGATTGATATTTTTATATTATCTTTGACCCAACCTCCAAACCAATTTCAAAACCCATACAAATCTGTATCCATAAAACCATTGCAATAATATGATGATGCCCTAGCTTTCCCTTTAGCAGTCAAGTGCAACTTTAGGGACTAATATCATTTGGCATCGTTGTCATGGATGAAGGAACAAAGACATATTCCCTGGAAAGAATGACAATGATCAGCTCTATCTTCTGATGGTGAAAAGGGGTTGGACACATTTATGACTGCATCACTCACTTGAAGACTCCATGAAGTAAGGATCCATTGACGACTCGACTGATCCAGGATGATGAAGGCTATGGAAGCCATTTTGTCACAAAGGTTTGCTCCATTCGATTTCTCTATTTTTCTTGGATTCCCAAATGATGTGCCTACTATATATGAGTGGGTAGACCACCTTCCAAGGTTCAAAGGAGATTACTATGATCATCCTGCACAACATTTGATTGATTTTCATCAATACATGGACCAACAGAATATTCATCATGAAGATGTATTGATGAAAATGTTTATGTACTCCTTGGAGGGAGAGGTGAGACAATGGTACTGATATCTACCTATTTCTAGTCTTTCATCATTAAAGGATTTCCATGATATTTTTCATTCATATTTTAAGAAGATTTATCTTTCAATAAGATTTCTGTGGTGAGGGTTTTCAGTCAAGTTCAGAAAAACTACAGTTTTGTTGAGCTCCTATTGCATGATTGTTGTGAACAAATTAAATCTCTTAGTACTAACGATTGGGAAAAATTTAGTGATGAAATTCATGAAGGAATATGTCAAAAAGATGAAGCTAAGGTTGGATTTGATAGCGTTCAAGATGTTTCATGTAATCTGAGTGGTGATCATTATGAATATCTTGTTGTTGCAAGTTCTTGTGAAGATCAACTTTTTATTGAAGAAAATTTTGTTGTAAATCATTTTGAAGATCATATTGCTTATTCTTCACCATTACCATTAGATTTGTATCAAAGTTATCCAATTTTCGATGAATATGATAATGATATCATATTCTTGGATCCAAAATTCCATGATGTGGAGCACTTTGAACAACTGTTTCATGTGGGCATTGAATCTATTATCCACGAGGAATCAGAGCTTGTGTTTGACAGTTGTAATTCAAAATCAGAGCTTTATTCTGATAATAAGATTTCCATATCAACATGCTTAGGAGGTGATATCAATAGACTAGTATGTAACTATCATTATGCAGATTTTGAAGAAACATTCTAATAGGATGTAGATTACATTGAGCATGTTATTTCCGATGATGAAATTAATGACGATAATCTATTGCTTTTCGATCCTTTTGATATTCTTGTTTCAAACAATGTTAAAGGATCCCTAGGTCAAGAATATAATGGACAGTTTCAAGAGCTCTTTGCTTTCCCAGTTTGTAATGGAATGTGTGATATTCTATTATTGTTTCAAGAGGATTCTTGTTTCATCGATGGAGTATAAATTATAGATAAGAAACTTGGTATTCTACATAGAATGGAATTTTATCATTCCCTTCATGATCCAGTGGTCATCTACATAGAGTCAATGTGTATAGAATCTTCCAACGTTGTATCATTCGGTATGCAAACAAAATACGGTGGTGAGTATAAAATGTATATTATATTTTTGTTGCAAACATCTCATCTTTTCTGTATTCTTTCATTCAGTTGCAAAGAAGACCATTTTCTCAGTAAAGTGATTACATGGTTGCATTGTAAATTCACCTACACATGATCAACATGATTTCAGCAGGTTAGTAGAGTAGGATGGTTGAATAAGCTTGCATTTGAGCAATTTTTTTTTCAATTTATTGGTATGTTGTAGATTAGATATAAAGACTCCATAGCCCAATGGATAAGGCATTGCTATGGTATGGTTTCAACATTGAATGGCAAGTTGCATGGATAGAGACGATAAATTCATGTTGTTCTGCGAGTTCTTGATGCCTCACAGGGAGAGCATCATCCCCAAAAGGAGCCAGTGTTAGTCCTTAAATCTGTTCATCACTGTTTACCTACAAATTTCCCCTATACTACCTCTTCCTAGTATCAATTTTTCCCTATTCACCATTTTCTTCTATGATTTGTGGAGTGTTTTTTATTTTCTTTTGCATTTTTATCATGCATTAGTTAGAAAAAGTTTGAATTTTAGATAAGAATACTATCTTCCATCATACTTAGAGCCAATTTTCATTTGAATTCAAAAATTTGAAAGATGCTACAAGAATAACGTTACTCTTGTAACACCTGAAATCATGATTAATCTCAATGTGTTCAATCCCAAAAAACCATGATATTCGTTATCATATTATGACAGAAATCTCGTAATGACAAAACATAATGATTTCATCATAATGAGGATTGGGATTATGATATAGAAAAATCGTATTTGTATCTGCCACTGTTTACATCAAATCGAGGTTTTGGGCCACATTTTTAAATACAAATAATTATGATTTAGAATTCTTGTAATATCTATATTGTGGCTTAACGCGTGTTTTGAAGATATATGAAGCTCCCTCATATCATTTGATTATCCAGGAAACTCCAAAACGACAATCTGTTTGAAAAACTAATAATTGCAGGTTAACAAGCACAATGGCTCCCAAAAACGGTGGACAAATCAATCGATTAGAACCAGAAGGAGTGGAATTGCTTGAGGCCTTTCCCCAAATCATGTAAACTATTGATTGAGTTTTTGCAAGGATTTTAAGTATCTACATCAAAGATTGACTACATTCTTCATCCGAAGAAACTTCCATTTCTCAAAACCCTATTCAGTTCAAACCTTATCATTTGAAGGTGAAATAGAAAGTGTAGCAAAGGAACGAGAGGAAAAATTTATTGTTGCAAGGTAGATCAGATCGAGCAAGAGAAATCTCGCAAAAGAAATTAAGCAGGAACTCTAAATTTGGTTGATATTTGTGAGGAGCATGGTCTTTTGCTCATAAATTTTACAACTAGTTGTATTGTTGAATATAATGATGTTCATCCTGCTGGCAGTGATATTGGATTTAAGGAGGAAGATAAACGCAACTTCATTGGTTCCTTCTATCACAGTTGTTTTCTATAAAACATTCATTATTGAAGATGAATTTGCATAACATGATAATGTTACTCTTTTCAAAGAGAAAGCAGTAACTATTATTCAAGAATACCTTCTTTCTAAAATTGTCAGGAGACTGGAAGATCTTTCCACTCCTGATTTCATGCAGTTTTTAAGAGGCTTACAACATTAGCCATAGACAAAAAAGAGAGAAATAAATGGCTTCTATTTTTTTGTCTTCTCTCTATACAGAGGTGTTTTCATTTGAGGAATACCCTACATATGTTCCATAAATGCATGACATACTAGAATTTGATATACAAGAAATACAAAGTTCATCTAAATCTGCAGAAAATGAGACATTTGAAAAGTCATCTTCAAAAGAAAGAAAACATATAATGAGGCCTAGGAAATCTAGAAATCTCTATTGATATCAACAGACTTGCACCTGTGAAAGATTATGCTGAGTTTAGAGTGGAAACAAGGGATATATCAGAGAATCAGAAGATTAAAAAGTTACAGTCAATTATCAAGGAACTAAAACAAGAAAATCAAGCACTAGGGTTGAGGAATGGAAAACTACAAAACAAGGTTAAAAAATTGAAAGAAAAGAAAAAAGAGCAATGTGAATTCTCCAACAAGGTCAGGAAGATGAATATCAAACTTTATTGAAAAAATGTAGTACTGAAAACCAAGTTGAAACAAGAACTTTCCAAAACATCTAGAACATTTAGATTGTCTAAACAATATAGTTTTGGATCTAAGTCTTAAAAAATGTATTGACTACTATATTGGAGTAATATATAAATATTTTTCCAAAGGAATAGCACATGTTGGTTCCATTACAATTGGAGGAAGAATACGGATGCAACTTCTGCAATACAGAAAGAAGCTGTGTTGGTAGACTTTTGCTATTGTTGCTACACCATAAGTTTCAAAGCAATGGTTTGGTTGGGGTTCTATAAAGGATATAGTAGCATATTCAACTATAATTGTAGAGGATAATCAATATAAGGACAATATTCAAATAGAGGATATCCTTTAGAAACAAAAATTTGGAAATTCAGCAGAAAATGCAGAAATTTCCTATAGGTGATTATTTAGCAGTCATCTTCTGCCACATATTCCAAGAATGAGGAGAAACCATTCAAAACCCACTTGAAAAATGGGCTAAATTAGGTGACTCGCATAGAGTTTCCTAAAAAGTGAATTACTAGGGAGATATATATGAATCTTTGAAAGCAATTTTTCCGGATTTAAACAATAAATGATTTCCTGTTTTAGTCACTAATTTTGGGCTAGGTTTCAGAGAAGCTGGAGATGACTTTTAAAAAATTGGAAAAGGTTTTTGTCAGGAACAGACTGGTTTACAAAAAACTCTCTCAGGTTTTACACAAATATCATGGTTTTGGAGATACAAAGAGATATTTGGACCCTATTTTTCAAGAATTTGCCATATTTATTTTCTTAAAATAACTCATAAACAACAATTGATGAGCCACCTCATCGATTTGACTTGGAGATCAAATCTTATCTCCTCTTTGATTATTTGATACAGAAAACTAAAGATAGATGAGGAGGTTTTCAGATCCATTTCTTTTGGATCTTGATAATTATGTACTCTTTCTATATAAACTCTGCATAAGGAGAAGTTAGGGGTTGATGGCTAGGAACCATTTTCCATTTTTTAGAAAACTATGTTTGTAAGACAAAGACTTTTTTCATTATGGTACTAGATGGAAAAGGATATCTGATGGTTAGATTTTTATTCTTGTCTATATTTATATTTTTTTCTTACTCGAATGCATGTTAATATTTTGATAAGCACTTGATGTATATTTTTTGTGCGTAATCCAATGAAAACTTTACTATTTGCTTGTTCATAATCAAATTTGTTTTCAAGTACATTTCTCTTGTTTCTCGAATGATATTTGGGATCAAGAGTTTCATATGTGAGTGGAAAAATTGAAATCTTACATATTTTCTCCATCTTTCATATTACATTTTTCATCTATTTTATTGGATTGACTATCATTTACTAAGCCATTGAGATATGAATTTTCTCTTGCATATTTGAGATTGATATTTTTATATTATATTTGACCCAACCTCCAAACCAATTTCAAAACCCATACAAATCTTTATCCATAAAATCATTGCAATAATATGATGATTTCCTAGCTTTCCCTTTAGTAGTCAAGTGCAACTTTAGGGACCAACATCCCAAACCCACCCCCCCCCCCTACCCTAAGCCCCCTAAAAAGTGTAGTTATGTTTTCATTTTTATTCCCTCGCCCCCTAAAAAGTGTAGTTATGTTTTCATTTTATTTCATGTTTTTCTAAATTTTCAGTGGTGACAAGGGTTCAATGTTTTGATCATTTCACTCTCATCTCTTGGATTTAAGGTTGTTGGGTAATTTTTCCATGCTTGTGTGTGTCCTTCTAAACGCTAGGGGGGTTGATGACCTGAGGTTAATCCATAATTGACCAACAAAAATCACAATATGTCAACATATCAATCCTCATCCAAGGACTTAAGAAAGTATCACTCGAGACACCATGAGAATCATAGAGACCATAGGGTCTTCTGTCATTGATGAAGGATTAATTACACAGAAGTATATTATGGTTGGAATTCATCCATTCCATTTCACCAAGCTTAAAAAATGACAACATGTAACAACAACACATACACTCATTTGACACATGATCTGCACATCATAGAACAAGAATAACTACACATTTTATTATCCTCATTTAACTAGTTACATACATACATTAAGCAACTCATCAATTGAAAACAATAGTTCCATGCACTCTCATATATTTTATCAATACATCATTACATAGTTCCATGCGCTTTATCTCATATTCTGCAGATATTATAGAACTAGGCTCACAGCCAGATACATTACAAAACATGGGCTCAAAGTAAGCTCAAAGAAATGAACAACCACAACGAAACATTAACAAAGCAAGTAACTCTTTTTATGTTGTCGTTTCTCCCTTTTATCTTCTTTTCTGCTTTGGCACTTTGTCACTTTCAATTCTTCTCCACTCGCTCTGTTGATTGTCAGTATCGCATGCTTTTGTCACATACCTGCATTCCACATAACCTCTCTGGAGTTGTGGAAATATTAAATACCTTTCCAGGTCATCCCCTTATTGCTCTATGATCTCTTGTGCTTCCTGAAGTAATCATTCAAGAAGATTTCCTGAAAATCCTTTTCTTGATTCCAATGTGCATGCAAGATCTTCTTGATTTCTATTGTGCATCACAAAACTCACACTGGTGTGCATTGACAAAAATCAAACTAGCACACATTAGAAAAACTAGAACTGGTGCACATGCTTCATGTCATCTACTATACAACTACTGGAGTGCACGCAAAAACTGAAATATGCACACAACTTTGTTTGTGCATACATGTGATCTTTACCCAAAACTTTGGGTGCCAATAGACCCACACCACTATTATTTGGCTCATCTGCAATCCAATTATCTCATGGAGTGACGGATGCAGGAAATGAGTAATAGCAAATCATCATCAATGTAGGACCAGAGTATCAAACCAAGTTGTTGTTGCAGCTGGGTTTAAGTAAGAGAAAATCATATGTCTAGGTTGTAGTTGTAGTTAGACATAGGTATTGGAATGAGTTGAGAATTCCTAAAGGTAAGTGATGGATTTGGGATTCATTCAAATAGATGCTCAAAATATCTATCTTCAAGGGTTTTAGGAGTGGTGAGTGAGAGATATTTTTTAAGCACGCCTTCCATAAATTGACCCCCTAACTAAATCAAGCACTACAACTAGAACTTGGCCCAATGACTCATTGACCCATTAGAAGTAGGTCCTGAGGAAGAAATCCATCGGTGGAGACCATCGTCATCCTCCCATCTCATTGAGCTAGTAGTAGAGGATGAAATACGTGGACTTCCAAGCCTGATGGGTGTGTACTACCAAGCCCGATGGTTGTAAGGTGCCCTGAGTTAATATGTGGAAAAAAGACAGAAGATAGAAGACATGGATTGTCAAGCCTAATGGATGTAAGGTTCCCTGAGTTAATATGTGGAAAAAAGAATGCAGATAGAATATGTGGACTGCCAAGCCCGATGGATGTAAGGTGCCCCGAGTTAGAAGAGTTTACAGAGGTTGAATATTTGAGGTATTTCACGGTAGATGGATGTGTGAAGATAAATAAAGTAAGAGGGTTGGTGCACTGCAAAAAGATTTAACGACTTAGTGTTGAAGGGTTCTCTGAGTTAGAGGACTTGGAAGGTGTTGAACATTGTATGTGTTTAAGAGTTCGCATTGCCAAAGGATGTCCCAAGCTCTAATGGGTGGGGGAGTAATGAAGTAGTTGCACCAACAATTGAGAGGACTGAAATTAAATTGAAAGAAAGAATCATATTATGAAAAGCAACTCCATATGTATAAGTCATGATGAGCAGCTCCATCTGTATATTTTATGGGCCTTCCAATATTTGCATTAATTAACTAATGATCAATTATTTGTATTTAGTATGTGTTCTAAGATTTGTATTCATTAATTAATAATTGATTATTTAGTATGTGTGCATTGCAAGATATAATGCTATCTGTCATATGTATTGGATTATAATGGCGTTTATTATCATTATTATTTATCAAAATTCTTCGTGATAAGATAATAAATTGAAATAAAATTCAAAGTTTCCTAATTCAAATTAAATTTTTAATATATTTTTTAAACTAGTAGTTTTTAATATATTTTTTAAAACTAGTGAAGTATGGATGGGTAAGGATTTGCCTCTGATAGTTTAAGGTAACAACAAATCATTTAAATGAACAAAATACAAAAGAAACGTGGATTAATTTTTATTAATATATTAATGAAATTTAAAAAATAATTTTTATAATTTAATATTAATTTAAAAAAAAAATCTTTGAGATCAATTTTTTTTTTATTTTTTTGATATTAATTTATTATTATTTATATGATCTTTGAACCAATTTAAAAAATAAATGATAAAAATGATTATATTTAATAATACATGGTAGTGGCTTGCACGGGTGTAGATGGATTGGCAAGTGCTGTGTAAATGGAAGGAAATTTGTAAAATGAAGTCTCATGTTCGATTCTCACCCGAATTTACTCATGCGCCATTCTTGCGGGCTGGGTGGTTGCACCTGGGGTTATAGTGGTAGCCGACGGGGATCGACCCCGTGTCACGCGAGTACGAAAACCACGAGTTGTCGATTCCCCCAGTATAAAAAAAATAAAATAAAAATAAATAAAATAAAATAAAATAATACATAGTAGTGAAAATGAAATGAAATGATTAGTTTTGTTATTCATAGAAAGAATTATATTAATTTGTTTATGATCTTTTAAGAATAGTTTTATGTGAAATATAATAAAATCAATATTATATACACATTTTAGATATTTATAATTATGTATCAGTTAGATAAATTAGAAGTAAAACCACATAATATTATTAGAGTTTTAAGAAAGTTAATAATTAAAGATAGAAGAGAGAATTGACCTATGTTATTTTTAACGTAAGAGATCTACTAAATAATTTTTTACAACTTCCTCGTAAAGTAACAAAAATGAAAAGTGTCACAAATATAAATCTCTTAGCATGAACTACTTGAATGTAGAATTTTATATTTTCAAAGTAGATAATATAGATTTAAGTTTTAAGGCTTTATGATAATGGAGGTGTAGGGGAGAAATTATCACCTCATTAGTTCCTTTGCAAACTTTAACTTCCTTGCGTTGTCAAGACATTTTAACTCTACTTTTGGTTTTCAATGATGAGTCATAAAATGGTAATTGGTGAAATTACCAAGAATTATTTCCACAAGGACACAACATCTTTGGAGGTAGAGATGAGTGTTTGAATGAATTTGTGATTGAAGATACCTATAATCAGGAAGAATTGTAGAGAAAGAGAAGAAGTTTGCATTGATTCTAGTATGGGTTCAAGAAACCCTATTGATGGGAAATTTGATGATGATGATTGAGAGATGAAGTTAGGGAATTGATGGTTATTCTAGAGATCCTAGAGAAGACTCCTTTAAATAATTTTGTAGAAGTGAAGAGATTTAAGAAATTTGTAATTCAAACTATGAAAGAAAAACTAGATGATTTAGTAGGAAATAAAGACAAAGAAAAAGCTTGTGATTTGGGCTATGAAGACCAAATACTATTATAAGGAAGACCTCAAAAGATCAAAGAGATAGATTAATAAGGATATATGGGTATTGTCAATGAGGAAGCAAATCCTATCAAGGATGAGAGATCTTTTGGAGTTAAATAAGAGACATTGAAACTAGTAGATCCTATTGAAGATGGTTTGGTGATAAAATGCTCTCTTGAGGAAGACTCATATGATGAATATGTGAAATAAATACCAAGTGAATTAGTAGAAAAAATATTGAAACAAGAAGTTCCTTTGGGAACCCATGATAAACACAATGTTTTGTTTGTTTTTTCTACAAGTTTAGATGAAATCAATGGAGATAATGATCTTGAAATTCAAAGAACTAGTTTTTAGATAGAAGTAGAGGATAATGATGAAATACCTAAAATCCTAGACCAAGTGAATGTGTTAGAGTCTAGAGGATATGACATAGAAGATAACCTTGAAGGTTATGCAAAGAATATTGATGACAAGGAATGTGTTACTATCAAATAATATCCTAGAGTTGTGATTGATCACATAGTTGATGAAGAACCTTATGAAATGGAAAAGGATGACCATATAAAGCAAGGGAGTAATGGAGGAATGAAAAAAATGAATGATGTGCATATAAATGAGATTGTTTGAAGAATCTTGAAATGTGGAAGATTTGAAATGGAACCTAGAACTAGGGTAAGTAGTGTTGTTGAGTTGTTTGATAAGACAAGCCAAGATAATTGTAAATTTGTTTCCATGACAAGAAGTCAAGATTATATAGACTTGATGCAAGTAAATGAGAATTAATCATATGTGAATGAAGACCAATTTGTACACTAACAAAAAAATCAAGGCATAGAATAAGGTGAAGAATTGTTTAATATAAAAAGAAACAAGGTGGATAAAAGGTGGATGCATCATCTAGGTAATTTTAAAATTGGAATTCCTGTCAAGTATTGTGAAAATGAATTCTATGGAAATGAATTTGAGGAATTATTTAAGAAGTGTGGAATAGAAAGGAAAAAGAATACTCCATACACACCTCAACAAAATGGAGTTGTAAAAAGAATTAATAGGATGTTCATAATGATCCCAAGCCAAATCGTTTCTTGGAATCACTAACTACTACTGATCTATTGATGTGCAGGTATTTATTGAGTTATTAAGTGCATACAAGATTCATCAACACGTGAAGATCACAATATATTCAATATGTAGAAGCACAAGCAAAGATCTTACCTTTTTATTATGAGCAATGTAAGATCAATACAATAGATGGTCGATCTGGCATAAACCTCAGATGGTCGTACAAGTAATAGATATGAGCTATTACAAAATGCTCCTGACAATAAAAAATAAGCCTCCAAAAGTTGGATATACAATGAAGACTAAATCAAGTAGATCTGAGTTATACTAATTCTCAACCTCCAAGCTGGAAAGTGCCATGCCCTGCTAGAATGTTGAAGCCCTCAATAATTTGGCCCTAATACCAAAAGTGTCCAATCATCCCGACAAATATTCCAAATGATAGATCGGGCAACTGTAAGGACAACCTAGATGTCCAAATTCCCAAATCCACTCTCAAACCCTGTATATCTAAATTCCTCCACTGAATGGTGCGCCCCACTGGATGACTGAACCCCTAGCTGGTTCAGCCCTGATGAAGGAGGCCTCCAAAATGCTTTTAAACTCTCCAAGAATATAGATCGGGCTATGAGAATCCCATGGGAGAAGTGTCGGACTCATATCTCAAGCAGATCTCCCTAGATCTGAGTTTTACTGAATCACAGGATGTCCCCTATGGCTCCAAGACATCCCAATCTATAGACAAATGTAGAATGATGATAACCCTCCAGAAAAAGCCCTCAAACTGATGGTCCTACCCCTGCAAACAAAACCCAACTGTCGGAATGGCCCCAGGCCCTCAGGATAAGCTGGATCGAACCTCCCTCTAGATGATGGTGCGCCCTTGCTGGAAACACAAGAACAGTATGGCCTACTACCTTCTGAAGCGCTAGATGGAGATGGGCTGAGACTAGAATGGTGTGGAGGAGTCTTTCATCCTTGAGACCAAGCTGTGGAACAAGGTGAGTAGATATCTCACCATTGAGTTGCTCAGAAGGGTTTGTACAGCAAAACCCCCAAACTGAATGCTCAAGAGCAATAGAAAATGCTAATCCAAAACTAGAATTCCTAATAGTTGTGCCCCAACCTCTTACTTATACTTTTTCCTTCTAATTCTTTGTTGAGTTAGGTTAACTCCCAGGCTTAATCTTCTATTCTTCTGTTGAGTTATCTTTTACCCTTAATCCCTTTTCCTTTCTTAAGTCAACTTAAAAATATAACTTTAGCCTCCTTGACTTCCCCCTTCAGTGTAAGACTATGACCTAGTGGGGGTGCCCAGGCCACTG
>SNQJ01S0011291.1:61976-73676 GCA_010110895.2 Picea sitchensis | reverse complement strand
TTTTGTGGTGTATTCAGTTCATGGATTTTCATCAATATTCTTGTGATTGATTTCATGGAAGATTTGTATGTTTTCTCTCCTACTCTCTCAACATTCAATCCTTCTGGATGTTATCCCTCAAGATCTGGATCAATATGTATACATTGTTTCACTTCAAAGGTTTAAAAATTGCATTCAGTGGCTAACCAACCCTCATCAATTTAAGGTCATCATAATCACTTGAAACCCTCTTTAGGGGCATTTTCTCTAAGAGCCCCAACTAGAGATAGTTGCTTTCCACATTTTGTTTTTGAGGAATATTTCTTTTTGGATAAGGAAATAAATGGCTTACTTCCTTTGTGAGGTATTTGTTTCTCTAATTCAATGTGACCCAATCCCCCTTCCATTTTCCTTAGGAAATATAGGGTTTTTTAACCCTTGATTTAAGAGTATACTTATTTGATTGAGGGTAGGTTTCTATTGTTTTCCATACTTTTTGAAACTATTTCAATAATGGCCAAGGGTTTTAACCTAAGGTCCCTTGAACCAAGCTATCTTCTACCCCGAGAAAAAGGATAATTGAAGGAGGGTTAGGGATATTTATTCTTGGGATACTAGGTAGGATATCCTTTGTAATTTCAATACTCTTGTTTTCATCCTTTAGACCCAATGTCCTAAAAATAAGATTTTCATCAAATTTCCTTTTATCCAAAGAAGGAGAAATTGAAGGCTTACTTGGAATAGGAAAGTATTCCTTTCTTGTACTGTAGGCTTTCATTGAATGTTCCTTAATCTGGATGGTGTCTAATGACTGAGATACCAATCTTAAAAGCACCTCCTTTGGGAATTTTGCAGTCTCATTTTTCCCCAGATTCAATTTTATCCTCAAATTTATATTCCTCCCTACTTGGAAATCCTTGTTTTCTTCCATAAGTGACTTCAAAGTCCAAATATTTGTTTTGAAAGTGAGATATCACTCAATTTCTAGGTTCCTATAGAAATTATAGTGGCCACATATGAAGGGTATGCCTTCATAGTCTATTTCCATGCAATACCAGTTCAATCCACTCTTACTATCCATTATTTCGACCAAAACTTTTATTATGTCCAATCCGACAAGGATACAAGCAATACTTAGGTAACTAGTATCTTTGAAAGACATTTATACATCATAATAGGTGTCAAGTGCATTCCCAATTTCCTTGAAAACACTTTATGACCACATAACCAATGGAATCCCCAGAATCATAACCTATATTAACAATATATCCAATCTCGTAGATATAACATCGAAATCAAGATGCCATGTCTTGAGAAAGAGTGGTTGTTCTCCCTATTTCCATCTTTCATGCATGATACTTTTAACATCTCATAGAATCTAGAAAGTCCAGACCCTCCATTCTCTTACCAATAAAAGGAAATAGGGGCTATAGCCTAAAATGGGTTCAAAGTTTGTCTTTGTCCATACCTTCAAAGATTCAGTGTTCATTATCCTACCTAAAAATTGACCCACTATCACTGAGTCCTCCATCCCTATAATATCATTTAGCTTTGTCGTCCCACCCAAGAATAAAATAACAAGTTCCCCTTTCTTCTTGAAACATTTTCTTCTCTTTTTTTTTTCTCTCACCCTCCACATCTTGGAACCCTAAATTCTCCAAGACTAAAATTGTGAATCCATTCATGAGATTAAAATCTAGTTGATTACCTATGAAATCTAGCTTTGTATTCCACCTAAAATTGGTGTATGAGCCATAAACCTATGGAGCAATTCCACTATACTTCTATTTTGGAGTAAATGTGCGATCATAACTATTAAATTTTTTCCTCAAATCCCCATACTCACTAATCCTTTTGGATAATACCCAAATTCCCTCTATATTTGGCCCGACACAATTTTCCATAGGGTTTTATGACTAGCAGTTATGATTCAAAGTGAACACATCACCGGAAACCAACCCCATATCCTCCATAAAATATCTAGCTTGTGCTCCATAATCTGACAAGGCATATTCCAAATCCTCAATGATAGTGATGGTCTCATATCCAAGTGTGTTTCCACAGATCCAACCTAGCATCAAAAGGGTTTAGTTTTGGGCAGGCCCATATCTGCTATCCCTCCCGTGGATCACCTGAGTAGTATATCACTTCCTCCTCTAGAATCGACAGGAGATAATCCCCCTAACCTCCAATATCCCTCACTATTGTTGAAGATGTATGCATTGGAAACCCTAATCCTCCATCCTCTGTAGTCACTACCATACCAAGCCCATCTAAACTATCAATAAAAAAACATGAAAAGTGGGATCCCTAACATTATAGCAACCAAATACTCTCAAGTATTTTCAATCTGTTTCAATTACCAGGATCAAAACTCATTAAACCCTTGAATCTCTTGTAAATAATAACAAGGATTCCTCCAACCAACTTGCATACCCAAAAAAACCAGAGAACATGCTCAATAATGCAACAATCTCATCCTTATATGATGAGTAATAATAATACAGTATTCAAACCAAATATCCATGCTCTTTGTTTTTTGTTCAAAGCGAATAGGAGAGCTTGCCATGATTTCAATGCAAGACCATTGAGAAGAAATGATGTGTATTCTTTTTAGAGTAGAACAAGCACACTACTTACTCTTGTCTTTTAAATGAATAATTATATTATAATATATTTATAACTCTTAAAACATAGAATATGATATTTACTTTTATCTTTTAAACTAATAATTATGATGATGATGATTAACGTCCATTAAGACTAGAATTGGACTATTAGACCTTAAGAAAGGTAAGAGATTACTTATATTTATGTAGAATCTTCTTTCTATGCTTAAAAAACATTGAAAGAAATGTTCCAAGTCAATATAGTTTTGTTAACTTAGAATATTAGGAATATCACTATTGTGATAGATATTTTGAAATTGTGATATAATTTGGGTATAAGCAGGGCACTTTATGAGAAAGTGCTTTTCATCTTCAACCCTCTTAGTGTCACAAAGATGATGTATTCTTGCTTCTCATATATATTTTTGTCTTTTGAATTAATAACTATAATAAAACATATTTTTGAACTTAAAAATATTAAATATAATAAAACATGTAAAATATATCAATAAGTGTAGTTTTTGTCTTACAAACATTGAAAAAACAATATTGTATATAATTTTTTTAAATTAATAATTATATAAAATATATTTATGAAATTAAAAATAAACATAAAAAAATATTTAAAATGTAACAATGAGTACAATATTTATCTTAAAAACATTGAAAAAGAAGTATTATATATAATTTTAATGGGAATAAACCCTTCAAAATATATAAAATATATAATTATAAGTGATGCTAAATAATTACACATTTTGAAAAATAACTTATATTTATGATAAAGTATTTTTAAGTAATGAATTACTTTCCAATTTTAATGTAATAAATATTTATATTTATATTTAATAAATTAAAATTAAAATTTAGTGTAATTAAGGGAGTATGGGATTTGTTAATTTGGTTTAGCTTGTGTGGTTGTGGAATGGAGTGTAATTCAGCCTATCCATATTTTATTCCCATATGTTAAGTTTATTATAAATAAATTATTGAAACGACTTCGAACCGTCTTGTTAATTTAACATTTCCTAATAAAGAATTTAAGATTTACCCAGAGTATCATCCTCGAAACAAGAAGAAATACTAGTGAATTTTTCTCAAAAATTGTTACTTGAAAAAAAAAATAAGAATTATATTTAATGAATTTAGTAATGGTTCAAAAGGTGGTGGGAGGGGAGAGTTAAAGGGAATAGGTAAGGGGGCACGTGAAGTTGCAATGGGGAAAGGGAAGGGTGGCATGTGGGGGTTGGGATGGGGAAAGGGAAGGGGTCACATGGAGGGGAGAGGGGCTTGGAATGGGAAAGGGATGAGAGGAAAGGTGGGAACACAAGGGCGTGATGGGAAGGAATAAGGGTAAGGAATATGGGGATTTGTTTTCTTTTAATTCAAATATTGAATTGAATTTTTTTAATTTAATTGAGTTTTTTTTTTATGTTTACGATAGTGTTGGTATGTTTTTTTTTTAAGTTCATGTGTTATTGTTTTTAATTATATTTTTTTTTTCAATTTGAATTTATAAGATGGAAAGTGGCATTGGAAGGGGAATGAGAAAAAGGCGAATTAGATGGATAATGAGAAATGGGAAAATATGGGGTTTACTATAGAGCCTAATTAAGGATCTTTGCAAGGTTTTGCTCTTGTTTTTTAACAAAGTAATCTTTTTTCAAAAAGAAATTGTGACTTAATAATTTAGACACATTCCAATGTCTTTCATCACATCATCCAAATGAAGAAAATCCAATTATACTAGAACATTGTTTTCCTAAAATTGACAAATTTACTCATGATTTTCATCCATGTTATATGCTTTTCAATCTACATAATTGATGCATTCGAAAATCATCTAACAATAAACTATTGTTTTATGGTAAAGATCGCCTCATACACTAAATACACTTATACATAAAATGTCATCAAATAACTCATCTTGCTTCAAAATTTGATCGATGTCTTCAGTGATAAGGAACAATGCCAATAAGCATAGATGAGACATGAGACAATACTTGGATGCTAAAGATTAATATTTCTATCACATCACCTTTCCATATACCAATCCCACAACACTTACCATGGAGCTTCTCGAAGCTAAAATCGCTCAATCCTTGGATGGAAACTTGCAAGACCCTTGTGTATGACATCACTTTGCTAAACACGTCGTAATGTCAATGGCATATGCTTGAATGCACTACTTGAATTCCCTTTTGTAATATCCTAGTTTTGGCTCCTTAATTGTAATATAATAAATCATGTATTATTTTTTAATATAGTTTATGAAACAAGAATCAAGCCATGTGGTCTGAGATATAACGATCCCATGTTGTAAATATGTGAGATGCATTGTGAATATTCCAAGTGTGGAGCTCAAGGCCAAGTCCCTACTAGTGAATGCATAAGAGTCCAAGTGGTGGGATAACTTTACAATGTGGTGGGTATATTTCTTATAAGAAGTTCATGGTTTTGTAAAAAGGGAAATGCACAATAATATAAATCCACCCTAATTATTTCTTGAGGGAGAAACAAGGGGACCATGATACCACAATAGGGGAAGAGGAAAGGGGATTTTTGGTTGATTTATCCTTATCATTGTCCTTGGGGTACTATCTTTTCTTGCCTATGTATCCTTACAATGTTCCCATCAATCTTTGACTTTTGGGTTGGTCTAAGTAAAAGTCTCATATGTGTCATATCCTGAGGAAGAGAGAGGGGTCTCATGCAAGAAAATGTTTTGCATTGTCTTTCCCATGTATCATTTCTTATATTATCATTTAGTCAACCATTTTTGGGCATGGAGAGGATATGGGAATGTTTCTCCATAATTTTCATTGTTGTTTCGATCGTTGTTATCGTTGTAAATGGTATAAATTTCCCATGTTTTAGTGGTTGGTAAGATCCCATAGAAGTTGGGGAAACTTGTTTTTTAAACTGTGGATAAAAAGAGGATGGTTGGAGAGAAACCATTCTTAGAATTTCCACAATAGTTGAGACAATCCTTTAGACCTACAACCCAATTATTGTTCTTCATTGATTGTTCAAATTTCACCACTAAAGTGTATGGAGGTATACATACCCTACTCCCCTTTGGATTTGAATGTGTGACCTCTTAGGAAGAAACACATGTTCTTAACCGTGTGCTTCCATAGAAGGCACAAAAAACACAAGTTTCAGGTTTTGAAATCTCATGTAAAAGTGATGAACACTACTGAAATTTTACAGGGAAATTGTCTCTTATGGAGCAATTTTCCCACCATCAAATATAGTGAAAATGTCTTTCATCAATATTCTTAATATTGATGATAAAGTGAACACAAATATTGGAGTTATCAAAACTATCAAATTTGACAGATTATTTAAGTTTGAAATTCCAACCATGTGGTGAGCCAACAACCCATCACATATGGTACTCCACATCAATGCTTTTGGTTTTTATGTGCATGAGTAAAACTTGGCCCTATTTTCCATGTGAGCTTAAATTCTTTGGCACTATGTGGTAATTCATTTCTGATGCTACTGCCCTCATTTTTGGAGCCAGATAGTTAATGGCTATCTGAAAGCTTTAAAGTCACACATTCTATGACAGATTCACGTCTTAAAACATTGTGTTAGATCAATCTGTTTAGACACCCCCCATAGATCCCTCCCCTCCAACATTATTGCCAAATCGAACCTTTCCTCCATTCCCCACCTGCCATTGAAGGCGCTTTCCAAATATGTGAAACTCCAGGATCATGGATTTCCAAACTATCGATCCCCACTCGAACTCTTTGATAGGTCTCAAATCCAGTTCTCCACTGAGTGTCGGGGGATATGAAACTATATGCAAATTTATGCAACTTATATGCAAATGTATGCAACTTTATGCAACTTATAATATGCAACTATATGCAACTATGCAACTATGCAACATGCAACTTATGCAACTTAATCAACTTTATGGAACTTATGCAACTTTACGCAACTTTATGCAACATGCAACTTTATGCAACAATGCAACTATATGCAACTTTACACAACTTTATGCAACATGCAACTTTATGCAGCAATGCAACTTATGGAACTATGCAACTATATGAAACTATATGCAACTTATGCAACTATGCAACTATATGTGACTTATGCAACTATATGCAACTATATGATGGATAAGTGTGGCAATTTCAACTTTATGCAACTAAATGGAACTATATGGAACTGTGTTGGTACCAAAAACATATATTGGCACGATAACTTATCTTCTTGTTTTAATGAGTGTAGGTACCACCCAATAGGTATATGTTGGATCTATCTTCCTCTAGTGATGATCAAGATATACTAAGAGAGGTTGAAAGTGAGACATGTTGTACTAGATCTACCGGTTCTAGATCAACTAGGTTGGAAAAGGTAAGGAAAAGATTTTGTACCCATATGCAATTTTTTATTGCCAACGGAGGGTCATGTAATTATGATGCTAAGAGCATAGGTGACATTGAGTTTCCCTTGAGGTATAAACATCTAGTGCAACGATGGGCACCTAAGGGCTACCTAAAGTGGACACAGATTTCTTCATCGGTGGGAGGATGTATTGCATTGCTCCTTCGTCCTTACATGGATTGGGGTTATTTTCCATGGATGGCATAAAGGTCGACTATGGCACTGTAACTGAATTTATGGAGTATGTCAGACCATTATACAAATACAATCATTGGTTGATGTTGGTTCGATATACATAAAGTAAGCGGAGATACGGAGTTTCCATAAATTATATACAACTACTAGATAACAATCAAAATAAAAGGGAAACTATGTATATTGATGGAAGGCCAAAATCTATTGGAAACATTGCGGGATTTATAAATAGTACACAACCAGTGGCAACAACTAAGAAACCAAATTGCATATTTGAGGCACGCGAAGGAAATCATATATTTGTATGTGCAGCAAAAACAATAGTTTCAGGTGAAGAGTTGTTGATCGATTACAACTTAAATCGAATAGATGGAGGGGGTGTGACTATGGGGGTAAATATATTACATACCATTCAACTCTACCTTTGATCAATCATTGTTACAATTTATCGTTGCAATATTTCAAATTTTTACTACATAAATTTTTTACAATTACTTTCATAACTCTTGTTGACTAATTTATTGTGTCAACATCTATCCAGGGTGACCGTGGAAAGGCACCCACTTTGCCTCAGCTACTAAATGTTAAATACAGTAAAAAATTATGACTACAACAACTAAATTTCAAAATTTTCATTATTTTTTTTCTGATATTACTACAATATTTCATTTTCTTAATGTTACAGGTGAATTGCATAACTTTTATTGATTGATTTATTGTGTCAACATCTATCCAGGGTGACCATGGCATAAAATCACCGGCTACATCTGTCCAGGGTGACCATGGAAAGGCACCCACTGTGCCTCAGTAGGTAAATGTTAAATACAGTAACAATTTATGACTACAACAACTAATTTTTTGAAATTTCATTATTTTTTTTTCTGATATTACTCCAATATTTCATTTTTTAAATGTTACAGGTGAATTTCATAACTTTTGTTAATTGATTTATTCTGTCAACTTCTGTCCAGGGTGACCATGTCCGAAAATCACCTACTACATCTGTCTAGGGTGACCGTGGAAAGGCACCCACAGTGCCTCACCAGGTAAATGTTAAATACAGTAACAACTTATGACTACAACAACTAAATTTCTAAAATTTTGTTATTGTTTTTCTGATATTACTGCAATATTTCATTTTTTTTATGTTACAGGTGAATTTCATAACTTTTGTTGATTGATTTATTGTGTCAACATCTGTCCAGGGTGACCGTGTCTGAAAATCACCCGCTAGATCTATCCAGGGTGACCGTGGAAAGGCACCCGCAGTGCCTCACTAGGTAAATGTTAAATACAGTAACAACTTATGACTACAACAACTAAATTTCTCGATTGTTAAAGTTCATCTCGTTAATTTTATTCATCAATGTATTGTGGCATGGCCAACGTGGGAAGGCTCCCATAGAGGATATTGATGAGGACGAAATATTTTATTCGACTGACCCAATGCCAACTGTAACGAAGGCCTTGAAGAAGGCTAACATAGAATATCTAGTTTTGCTTAGCAAAAGACCCCTGACACAGGAGGACAGGGAAAGAATTGTAGAGCTACAAAATACAATAACTAATTTTGGGGTAAGTGGCATCTTCACATATTTTTATCAGCTATGACAATTTCATATCCATTTTTTTGTTTTATATTTTGTATATGACTGATAAAGTAAATTTTTCCATTTGTAGGAGTTTTTAAACCCCGTGTGTGGGGAACCTGTCGATCCTGCAACTGCTATAGGTAGCAGTGATGGTCCAATGCAAAAAAAAAGGTCGACATAGCAAAGTGCAAGTGAGGATTTTTGAGCCTCCTGAGGTTCCCCTCGAATCCATTGATGAGTGAAATGATTTTGACCGGCATGACACGCTGGAGCATGATGACCCGAAGTCTGGGACTCCACATGACTCCAGAGAGGAACATACTGTAGATGGATAGGATACTATTCTACATGGAGTAGAATGAATTAAAAGCACTGGATCACTAGATGTCACCTTTCTAGTGGATGACGCATGTGTTTCGATCAAGATTTAGAAGATTGCAGGTAATTGTTAATTAGTTGATTCATTTTTTTCATGAAATTGAAATGGACATTTGTTGAGATTATTATAAATTAATGGATAACACATTTTTGCAGGAAACAATGTTTTCTATAGAAACTTAAATGACAAAGCATTGGAGTTGTTTGGCCCCACCATTCACACATGGTGGAATTGCCAAGATAGCAAAAAGAAAGATGATTTAATAGATCACATGGTAAACTTGTTCAGCAACACTTTCAACAAGAAAGTGGTTACAAAGTTAGCCGACGAGAATTTAAAATATACCAGGGCCCAGTATAGGGAGAAATTGCAAATAGACCTCAAGCACGAGCGCCCTCCCATGGTTCCCGAGAAAGAGTGGAGGGCGCTAATAGAGGATGCAAAGGAGAATTTGTTTAAAAAACAAGGATGGAAAACATGAGTTGGTCAAGCAAGGTACAACACGTGTCATATTATCAGTGAAATATGATCATTTGTGTTTTTCTTTCCTGTTTTAAGTAACAATTCTAATATCTAATTTTTTTCAAAAATTCCATATGTAGGCTACCAGACACCTCCAAAGCAACAAAGGCCAGAGTGGAAAAACACGACCAGCATAAACTAGGCTAGGGTGGCTACGGAAATCTAAAAGCCCGAATAGTAAGATTTAAATGACTAATTGTGGTTAATATTTATTTAACAATAGCGAACAAATATATGTTTTTGTTATCGATATTTTTAATGGTGTTATGCATTGCAGTTAATATGTTCGACATTGCTTCCACCAAGGAGGACATAAATCTTGGTTACAAGCATGGTTTTAAAAGTGTGATTGAATATAGAAAAATCTTGGGCCAGACTCCTATCTCCCCAACCATGCAAGTAAATCAAATGAATAAGGAAACCGCAGTTGCATGCTTGTAAAGTCTATTCATATTTTATTATATCACCCTTAACTAAGTATTTATTTTTGTTTTCAAGCAACAATGCTACTACAGTAGTGAATCCAGTGGTATTCAACAAACATTGCGTCATACAAGGGTGCACATGTCTAGTGATAGTGTAGAGCAGAGTACCCATTCTGGTATGTATGCTTCAGAATTAGAAATATTTACTGTGATTGTAGATATTTATTTCATGACTTATACTTATATATTATCTTCTCAAAATTGAAGAGCATGTAGCTCAGGAGGGTGAAATGCGAGAGAAACTAAGTGGACAAGAAATTAACGCACCAACTGTCACAGCTACAGAGACAGGTAAAGAGAAATAGTGTAATGTTAATCAAAATAATGAATTAGTTATTTCAATTATATTTCAACATATCGATACGATCATTTTTCGTTGTTCCAATTCACGACCCTGAACAGATGCCATCTAACCCTTCTCAGCGACATACCAGAAGTATGGTACATGAGCGCACATAAATAATAGAAGGACAGGGCACACGAAATACAATGTCCTTGGATGATTATGATACCCCAATTGTCAATTTTATGAATGTAAAAAAACATAAATCAAAGAAAAATTAGATGTATAAATTCATGACTTGTATTTGGATCTTTATTGATGTTTATATGTTCATATGTTTTGATAATTATCCTAGTTATGCATGAATGTCTATATGTTTTCCATATAAAGAAAATCATTTGTTGGGTATGGGGAATTGAGAGCGATGTGAGGGGGCGAGGGGCCATATGAGCTTCCACCTTCACATGGTTGGCCCTGTTCAATAGAGAATAACCTATTCTTGAAACAAAGAGAAGCTCATTAAGGTATGTGAAAACTTAATTTTTTTCTAGAGTATTTTACATAACTAAATGCATGCTTATTTGCTTATTAATCATTTACTCATATAAAAAAAAATTCTTTTATGATTCATGCAGGTCTTGGTGATGGAAATGCATCTCGTGGACAACTCTTATCAATTTGTATGGGGTAATGGATCTGGCGAAAGGACAATGAAAAGGTAAGGGTTTTGACGTGTTTTTAAAAGTAGGATTTATACTAGTAAAAGTTCACAATCCTCATGAATATGTAGATATTGATATATATGCCAAGTTTCATGTGGTGTTTTTATTGTCTAATTTATTTGTTATTGTCAAGTTATTTGTCAAATTTAATGTGTAGATATTGCATATATGCCAAGATCCATGTGGTGTTTTTATTGTCTAATTTAATGTGTAGGTGGTTGTACAGTACATTGAGTGTACACTCTTTACCTAGCTCAAATTTCAACTATAAATCAAGAACCCTAGAGAGGTATTTTAAATATAATTTTAAATATAACTATTTTAGAGAACCCCCATATACCAAATCTTTATCCATATCCTCATTGCGGAAAATAAATTAGAAAGGATCCCTCACTTCATTCATTTCCATAATCCTAACCTTATTGCTATCCCTAGTCCAAATCCTAGTTCCTATTAAACAATGCATGAGGCTAATCCCAATAATCTAGACCCCTCCTCTCATCCCACATGTTAGTGCAAGTATTATA